>WYDI02041126.1:0-14042 GCA_009867235.2 Psittacus erithacus
TCAGAAAGTCCTTGATCAATGTAAACATTCTAAGCAGTAGCTACAAACATCAGTATTATCAGTACTGTTCCCAGACCAAAAGTTAGGAACACAGCACTGCACCAGCTACTAAGAAGGAGAAAAAATGACTGCTACTGCTGAACCCAGGACAGGTAGCCAGCAGGCTGCTTTTTCAATTCCATGAGCATGCAGACTGAATTAGACGTCAAATATGGCCAAACCCCAGAATTGTACTTTTCCCAAAAGATGTGGGAATGCTTCCCAGAAAAGTTAATTCTGCCTTGGCAGCTTGCCTGAACTTCTAAAGCTCCCCATGGTATCTGTGGAAAAAGGCTTGGGCAGCCTGGAGCCCGCAGTAAAGATTTCCACAGCCACCCTGCTCCTGCTTTCCGGTGGGAAACCTGTGCAACACCATGGGCAGTATTTTGTATGGAACCTCAAAGAAAACTGTCACTGATTTTCTTGAACTAAATGCAGTACCTTGCCCAAAAGCCAGCCAAAAAACGCCAGTCTCTGCCTGAAGGTAAAATGAAGTTTCAGGCAAGAAAGCAGTAACAGGGGCCAAAGGGAAACCCTGCACTGTGGTTAGCTGGACAGACAATGCCTTCTTCTATTTTGGCCAGAACTTTGCAGTTCAACACAGAAGACACGTAGATCCACCCTTTAACATCATCATGCAGTCTCTGGACTAAACAAGGAGACCTGAGTGATCAGTATTATGAATGACACATCTCTATTGTACGTCACTCCTTCAGAGAACAGCAGACTTAGACTGGATGAAATCCGGTTACTGGGAAATAATTACCTTGGTAGGATAAGCAATAGGAATGTCACTGCTTGGCAAGGAAAAGTGTTTCAAAAAGTGTGCCTCCTTCAGCCAAAGGTTCAACCCAGACACTGGCTGCAATTCAGCTCACGGGTAATAATGCAAGCGCATTCACTGGTGACCCTGAGCTTGCACTTGGAGACATCCATGAACAGTACCTCTGTCATTTGAGTAGGCAAGAAACCAGGCTCATCCTGCCCAGCAATCACCTGGCTTCACATCTAATCTTCAGATCTCAAATGTAGTGTGGCAATGATACCATCAGAGATCACAGACGTGAGGAAGGTTTACCTGGCATACCTTCCTCTTTCTATTCTTGAATTAAGTTTCAAAGGGAGGTGATAACCCATCCCACAAAAGTAATTCTGCTCTTTTTATAGCACTTAGTGGTTCACTACCCAAAGCCATGAGAATGAGGTCTTCTAGACAAATCCACCTCACTGGGCTCCTTTTCCCACGAGCACCTCTCCTGTTCTTCCCTTTCTGCTGCTTACCAACAGATTGGGCCTCTTAGACCTTGATACCTCTGTTTCTTGACATAAAAGACAACTTTTGGTCTTCAAAGCATTACATCACCATTACAGGCACCAACCAGCGCTGACCAGCTGACATCTTCCCCTAACACCAGAAAGAACCCAGAAAGCAGAAAATGAACACATCAAACCAAATGGTGACAGGGTGAGAGGACAAGGGGGAATCTTCACATCTATCAACAATACCAACATACTTTATCATCAGCCTCAATGCTTTGAAATCTTCAAGGACTTAATGGATTCTGCTGCTCTTAATCTAAAGACTGCTCAGTTCCGTTATAAGGCAGCTGACCCTTCATACTGCCCTATTCTTCAGAGCAATCTCATGTCACCTCCTCTGTGTGCTTCCCTCAGTTTTGAACATTTATGCTCAGAGACCCAAGAAAGTTACTGCTCTCCCACATTCACTACAGGCAGCTGGAGCAGTGGGGAAAGTGCAGCTGCCAACACAGGAGTGGAGTGATACTGAAGCTTACAGCCATAAACAAAACAAGAGGCCAAGCTGGGGTCAATCCTTTCTCCTATACATATGTGCGCATTAAAAAAAAAATAAAAAAATAAAAAGGGCAATTCCACAGTTTTTATAGCCCTAGAATAACAATAAAGTACCCATTCTAGAAACACTCCTCTAAGGAATTCCATCTCAGTAGAAATGTTTAACAGTTTTAGGAATTTCACCTGATAAAATTCATTAAGTAGTACAAAACAGCAGGAAAGATGAAAAAACCATCATCTCAGTCTTGTGAATTAAACATCTGTCACATTCTGATGGAAATGCACAGCTGTACTGCACTAGGGCGTCCTGCCCCAGCTTAGCAATTCTCTTTTCAAGCTGCCTGTACCTTATGAATAGGGTGAATCACATGCTTGCTTTTAACGTTTTTCTCCACTACAAGGGTGAGTGATCCACTGGACTCTATTTCTCTTTTTACAAAAAAGAGGTAAATCTATAATTCTAAGGTCATTAGAAAGTCCTGTGAACTGAAAGATCTTCTATTTCATACGGTGGGGCTAAATTACACTCCTTCCTCAGTTTCCTACACAGGAGTCACAAGAGTCAGTGAACAGGTAAAGAAGGAGAAGACCCCCTTTGGGCTGGGCAGCTGAGGGGACATGATTGTGCCTAGGTTTTGAAAGGAAAGGTGGTATGCCACCTCATAGCACTTAATGCCACTTGACTCTGAACACTTTATTCAGAGCCATGGCAGCACAAGGCCTTATATCAGAAACTTACTATAAGGCAGCTCAAGGTATGGATTTACAGCAGTATAAATACCCTGAATTAAGCATCTGCACACACTCTGGAGAGGGTAAGCAGCAGATAACTTCCATTGGCAGACAAATTCACCCTTGCAATCCAAAGAGTTCAAGGAAGTAGACAACCACCAAGACCATGAAAATTCATTATATATCAATACTTTTGCATATTTTATGATTAGCTTGACATATTTTGTGTCTGACATTACCTGTCCCATCTAATGTCAAGCAAAAAAACTTACAACACTTTTACATGAAGCACTGTTTAGGTACATGAACTAAGCCACTGTTTGTTGGTTTTGTCCACCAGTATCGTAATCTTAGGATAGGTTTTTACATCAGGCAAACTACAGAGATACTAACTGATCCCAAGTTGGTCTGCAGTTCACAACAGCGTGTGCTCTGCCTCCTCTGAACAGTCAACTGAGCTAAGAACACCATTACATCCAATTCATGGCTTCACACACACAAAAAAGGTTCAAGTCAATTGTGCAAGCAAACAAGACCAGGGCCATTTCTTAGTTTCTTAGGTGACTGTTGGACTTCTCCCTTTTGCACAAGCAGCCTACACAAACTGCAGTTTGCCTGTGGCATGTCTATTTCAATTTGGGAAAATAAAATCAGGAAGATCACAAGAAGCTTCATTTTATTTGGATGCAAACCAGTATTTGACCTCCCTAGCACTTAGTTTTCAAAAGGTTTTACTTACTTGTATTTTAAGAGCAGCCACTGAACAAACCACAGTCCTACAAGGATCATGCCATTGATTTCACAAATAGAAAAAGCCCATTGCACCCGATCAAAACGATCAAAAAATGCATCTGGTAGGGGAGGCTGCACCTCCTTGGGAGGCACTCGTTCATGAACGACTGAGATAGTCACTGTAGTAAAGATGAAACAAGAAAGTGCATAAATAAAAGCCAGGAAAGTCTTGCCCCATTCCATAGGATACTGTGAGCGTTCTGGCTCTGGCATGGGGATCTTTATCATCTCCTTCTTAAACCCATTTGGCATCCCGTTCAGCTTCATTTTACTGCTAAAGCCATTCTCGCGCGTGGTGTTGCTGACGTGGATGTGCCCGTTGATGTGCCCATTTTTGTGAGCCTCCATGTGGTGAGCCATTTTTAAAGTTTCAATCATGTGCAAAAGCCGCTGTCCGCTGTCAGAAGACACCCGAGAGAGAGGCGTATTCTTAAAATCTTCCTCTGTGAGGTTGATCAAATCCTGCCCAGTGAAGCTTTTCAAGGGATCACAATACTCCGGCACAGCATTTTCCGTTAGCCAATTCGTCACCTCCTCGGGTGACCACAACACCACTTCTTTCATCTCGTCAGGCAGCTGCAGCACAGTCTGACATCGATTTTAAATTGGGCAGCAGCCACTGCGTCTCCAGTGTGTTGGAAAGCTCCTCCTTGGCTTCATCTTGTCCTGTGAAGCAGTTTGGTGAGAGGCAAGTCCCTGTCTCTAACCATCTGATATGAACATCCACTCACTGTGACAAGCATAGGAAATGGTTCACTTCATATTCGTGTTGGCATTCTTCCTGGGAAGGAGAAAAACCCAAAACCAGTCATTAGGACAGCATTTACAAATAGTTGGCAATTCATGTTTAAAGAAGAGATTGCTGCAAAAGAATAGCTGGACTATAGCATGGAAAAGACTAACTGATTTGAGCTCTAGCCTTGTATGCACAGCAATGTCCTTTCTGAGCTTGCTACCGATTTTCTCAAGAGCTTTAACAGTTTTGTATTTTAAACACTACTCTGCAGCTGTGGGAAGGACTCCTCCTGCTCTGTATTTGCTAAATTTTCTATTACCATGCAGCTCTGGTCCACAACCAGTACTCAAACTGTATTTAAGGATCTACAGAGCAAATGTTTATTTAGTGTTATTCATGTCAGAAACCCTTTCTCCCCCTTATAGAGTATCTTAATGCAATGTGTTGCAGTCAGTTATTGAATAGGAAGCCTGATTATTGTTCTGCAAGGCAAAAATACCTAGCGTACCACAAAAAAATGCTTTCCTACAGGTCAACAACAACAAAAAGACGTAGGTAAGCAGCATTATACTCTCGGGGCCAAAGCACCAGCAGGAGAAATCAATGTCCAAACAGGTTAGCTTGAAAATAAACTGAAGCATTTAGGTTTGCAAGACTCCAGTGGATGTTTAGCAGCTCTTCAAGATATATTTTACTGTTTCCATGGTATACTGCTATAATTCAAATAAGTTTGTCATCAGCTAAAAAACAGTAGAAAACTTAAAGTGAATTTTTTTATTTTTGAAAAAAGGAACTATGTAATGAACTTAAATAAACATTAATTGCAAAAAGCTATTCACTTCCAATACAAATATTACTGGAAAACAGATATTACTAGCGAAGCTCTTCCTGCGTTCCTGAGACAGGAGCAGCACGAGATGGTGATCATGTGGCAGTGAATGCCACTAGCAAATTCCCAGGTTTGAGATGTTTATTAAACAAAAAAAGAAAACACAGTTGTTCCCGGAGCACAGAGACTAAAACTGTAAGAACCCCTGTCTCCAGCCCGCGACCTGAGACCAAGCATCTCCTTCAGAAAGCTGCAGTATCATAAACACAAAGTGACCTGAAGAAAATAATATCATGGGAAAAAAAACACTTCATACTTTCAGAAGTCATATCATGCCTTCATCAGCTTAAAGAATATATTTAGCCTCTCACAAGCTACCAGATGTTTGTGTTTCATCACAGGGAGCAAAGTTACCACTAAGAAAAATCAAAATAATCTACACTACTGGCACAATTCAAGCAGAAGTTGTATAAAACAGATACAGAGGTATCCTTCTATATAAAACGTGACCGTGCTGCACATAAATACGTTCTTTGAGCTGTTACCTCTAAACTGAGCAAGAAACACAAGATGAAGGTTTTATTCTGTTTCTCTGTGGAATGAATCGGGTCTGGTGATCGAGAAAAGAAAAAGCTTTGGACAAAGGACCGTCAGCACTTTGCGTACACCACCCCTCACTTGCTGGGCATGCGATGCACGCATACACATTTAAATCCATGTAGCAGAGATGAAGATGAATATTCCCTCTTATGAATATCCATACTATTTTAGAACAGCAGAAGAGAGGATAGAGCTCTATTTTCTTTCTTTTTTTTCAGTGGGATTGTATGTACTGAGGAAGGCTTTTAGCCAAGGATCACTTCATTATTCAAGTTCTGTTTAGCAAACTGGTATTTAGTTACACAGCTCTGAACATGGGGCGGGGGGGGGGGGAGGTGTGCGCAGAAGAGAGGGAAAAGATGGATTGAATTATGCATGTTAACCCACATTAGAAACTCCTACCACACTTGTCTGAAGGACAGCAGTTCAGCTCTTCACCATGCTGGTCTCAGCTGTACTCACTGTAGTCACATTACCACAGGGCACCTGAAACTCAGTCTGGCACCAGCCACAGCACAAAGCTCAAGCATGAACCCTGCATCCTTACTCCATGCCAGGGATGCTCCATGCCAGGGAGAGTTGGTGTCACCAGCAGTTATGGGAAGATGTTTGCCTCCAGCTCCCTGTTTAGCCCACCTGGTGATGTCAGCTTTGAGCTACCTCAAGCCTGCGGCTTGACTTGGTCACTGCAGACCAAGAAGGTGGAAACACCATCACCTTTGCGGTCCACGGTATTTCAGTCTCAAGTGGTACACCAATAATTCACAACTCAAAGATCCATATCTGTGTGAAGAAAACCCAACACACTTTCACACTTGCCCTAGGGTCAACACTCAGGCTGTAATCCATGAGATGCAGCAAAAAAAACTGCATGGCATCAAATTCACAACTAATACTAATGGACCTCTATGGCCTTGCTGTTTCCCAAGGGTAGCACCTTATAATCTTGATAAAGCCTAGGTTATTCTTTTAATCCTGTTACAACACCTGGGCTCTTTGTCTGCAGCATGACCTAATTTCCTCATGTCATTTAACAGCTACATCAGGCTGCCTCTCAAGTTTTGCTTTACATATTCAGCATGGATTGGGGTTGCTGGAACACTGTGTACACCACAAGGTAGGGCAATATTAAACCTTTGCAATTTTAAATGCTGGAATGATTGAATCACTCCCAAACCACTCCGAGGAGGAAAGTGGACCTTTAACTGTTATCCTCCTGACATACCAGCTTTTTCAACCTGACAACTCACCACAAGCCCCCTGCATGCTTAAGGATTCAGAATCCCAAAGACATAGTACAAAGGAGCCCGTAGCCAAGCTTCAGACTACATCTCCATTTCCAAGGGAGGTTTAGATTGGATATTCGGAAAAAATTCTTCACCGAAAGTGTTGTCAAGCATTGGAATAGGATTCCCAGGGAAGTGGTGGAGTCACCATCCCTGGAGGTATTTAAAAGACATGTGGACGTGGCACTTAGGACATGGTTTAGTGGTGGATTTGGCAGTGCTGGGTTTATGGTTGGACTTGATGACCTTAAAGGTCTTTTCCAACCTAAAAATGATTCTACTATTACTTACCATGCACACAACATGTCCTCTTGCTGCAGCTAAGCTAGTAAGTTTTAAGATGAGCTCTCTCTGGAGCCTAAAAGAACAAAAATTGGTTGCCAGATGCTACTGGCACAAGAGTCATAATATGCTGGTGGAACCTCATGATGCCTGGCCTTGCAGCGTTACAAGAAACAGCAAATGTGTGTGCCTTCTAGCAAGTGTGCGTGCAATCCCAGCCTACTGCTATCATACCACCAGTGTGTAAATCACTATTGAGTACCTTTTGTAAAAGTACAGTAACTGATACCCACAGGAGGAAGGCTTAGAGGAAAGGTAATATTCTGTCAAAGATGCAGGCCATGAAGCTGTTTTTGCTGAGAGTTAAAACAAACACACCTACCATTCAGAATTCTAGTTCACAACCTGTCTAATGGGAGAGGAATAGGCAAAAAAAGCTGCTTTACTAACAACTTCCAGCTTGTCACATTAAAAATATCTTGTTTTCTATCATGCATTCATCAAAGCTTGATCAGGTGAGGTTGTCAGAAACTCAGGGGAGTTTATGGGAGACTTAACAGACTCTGTTAGGGAGATTCTGGTCCCCTTGCTTCCACAAAGGTCACCTTTTGTCCACAGAAGCTGAGGACAGGAAGTAAAGATGGTCATCAGCTGCAGCCAGGCCACATCCCACTGCCCCAGCAAGGGCACAGGGATGGGCAGGGGGATGGGTGCACACTCAAGCCTCCCCAGATCTAATATGGGTTGTCAGCATGGGCCAGGCAACTAAACCACTCCATCTACAGCTGATCTACTTCATTAAGGAGCTTTAATCTGATATTGATTAAAAGTAACAATGTGATTATCAGAATAATACAACTGCATTATGAAAACAATGCCAGGTAGAACTGGTATCTCAAAATACCCATACACCACAAACCAAGCACGATGAAATAACTTCAGCAAGGGCTCTAGTCCCCACCTCCCCATGTTTCCATGACCTTGCTTCCCCTGTTACCAACAAACATTAAAATGCTAACTGAAAACTTCCAGATCCTTTTTCACTTTCCCAACAAGAAGTATTTCCCACCACTGCCACTACAATCTGCCTGTATAAGGGCTGTTAAACAAGTATTTAAGAGTGCACCACATAATCTTGCATGTCAAGATCTGTTTTCTTTTGCATTGCTTTGTCAAAATGTGGTTGTGCACAAGGACTGAACATGGGAGCAGTCATCTTTCTGATTAAAGGACAAGGTAATCAGCAATAAAATCATCAGCTGGCTACACCTTCACACTTGATTTGATGACCAAGGTGCAGAAAACTTTACAGTTTTCTGTTTCTAGGTCTGCTTGAGGGTAACTAAGCACTCATACTGGACATCACTATTTAAGATTTTGTTTCTCAAAGTCCATGGGCTCACCACTGAGCAAGTGATGGACATCCCCAGACAGGCAGTGTGGTTTGCCTGGCATGGCTGCAGGGTCCATGCAGAAGTAAACTTCCCTCCACAACACCAGCACTGGCTTACAGGTTAACATGCTGTACCCCATTACCTCTAAATTTACAAGCAGAAAGCAGTAGATCTTACAATTAACACTGATGAGATAAGGACACATTCACCTAAAACAGCAAAAAGAGACCCCCCCCAAACCAGTTTGTTCATTTTCAATCTCCTCCTAAAGCACCTTGAAACCGAAACAAAAAAAACCTAAGTCTTCCCCAATCAAATTATGCCGTCCTCGTGTTTGTACAGTGCTTTTATTCTCTAAATGAGGACCTTTGCTGCCAAGGCAACAGTCACTATAGAAATAAGTTAAACAACCAGCCATTTCAGAAACTGTAATGAGCTCCTCACTAGCAGCCAAGGAGATTTTCAAATCCTTCCCGAGGCAGCGGGTGTGTTTCAGTTACAACACTGAGCATCCTTCCCAAACACCCCTGAAAATTTGAGGTGACAAATGCATTAGTAAAAAAAAAGTGCTAAAATGAGCAAGGACCAGGGAAAACCACAGTTTGAAGACATCATAGTGACATTTTCCTCCCCCTTGGAAAGCAAATGCTTAGATTCATCCCAATTATGTGTGCACACACATGTAAGCAAGAAAAAAATCACCTGCTGTAAGGATTGAAATTTTAATGCTTTAAAACCAACCCACAAGTGAACTCCCCGAGCCCCCCGTAAGCAGACATTACACGGAGACTGAATACTCCGGATGAAAGCCAGAAGCTCTCATCCTGCATTTTTACAGCACAAAACAAATTGTCACAGCAGGGTCTGAGTCACCACTAGAGTCACCTCCTTTACAGGCATTTTATCATAACTAACAATAACGCTCCGGCACCTCAATAACTGGACATCCTGTACTTGCAAGGAATCTCTGCACACCAGTTTGCAAGGAAAAGGCAATGCCTGACATGAATTATGTGCTGGATCTCACTAACCACAAACAAGCTCTCAAGCAATGTACCAAACTGCTTCCCTCCAGGACAAGTTTGCCTTGAAACCAGAGATAGCCCCTTGCAAAGTGCTGCACCACCAGCACACAAGAGATTGTTGCCATTTTATAATGTTACAATAAAGCTGGGCTTGTGCTGCACATACAAAATATCTGTAAGTATAAAATCAAGGTATAGATGAGCTCACAAGTTTCACAGAACTCCAAGATAAGTTTCCAAGGTTAGTCCTTGATGGTGAACACTGTCCTGTGGACAGAAAGTCAGAGCAAGTAGAATTACTACTATGAAAAGAGAGGATGGGATAAGCATGTGAAGTAACACCCACGTACTCAGAGTAGCTACTTACACAGCTTCAGAGAGAGAAAAAAGACTGCCTGCACACTACATAAATCCCAGGGCAGCCTGTTTTTTCTAAATTACTCTACAGGGAGGGAAAAAAAACTCAAACCTAAACCCCTCTCCCTCCCAAAAAAACCCCAGCAATAAATAAATAAATAAACCCCAAAAGACAGATCATATGTTTCCTATCCTAGTTCAACAAGAAAATAAGAAATGGCAATCCACTCACAGGCAGAGATCTCTCAGTACGACAGCTCTGAACCCAAGCTCAGAGTCCAGTGGCAAAGATTTCAAAATGAAAGTACTTGCATCATATCTGAATAAACAAACAGCTCATCTTCAGATGGGAAACACTGCTAGTGGATATCTCTGCTACAAAAATTCAGCATCTATACTGCATGCATAGGTAAGTGCACGCACACATTCTGTGCTAGGTGATAAAGACGCCTTTTCCCTCCAAACCTGATGAAGCCTCATCCCTGCTCAACTTTCTTCCTCCCCTTTCTTCTTCTTTGCACTTTGAAGTAGCCATGGAAACCAGCAAACACTCACCAGAAGGCTTCACCCAAACAGCAATCTCATCGAGGGAACACTTGCTAAGCAGAGCCTTTGTTTTGACACTATGGAAATCCTGCTTTGAGTGATCTGGGGGTGGAAAGGATGGGGTGTGAAGGGGAGGGCAGGTCCTGCCCTTAGACAAGCAACTATTTCAAATTGAAAAGTCTCCTCAAACACAGGAGGGAGAGCCAAGTGCCAGGACCCCAGCTGGCTGCAGGAACAGGTATGAGCTTTTCACCTAGGCCAGGGATAACCCAAGTGCACATCTCATTTTGTAATGCACACTAAAATCCTAATGTCTAAATCCTAAAGTAACATAACACCTACAACAGAAGTGGGATGAATATTAGCTTGTTTCTGAATGGCTGCAATAGGAAACCCACCTTCTAACTCGCTGCCCCAAATGCTTTTAGTTCTACACAAGAAAGATGCAAATAACACCACAAAGTTAATTTGCAGAGGGGGAAGGAATGAACCAGACAAAAAAACCAAACCAAAAACCAAACCAACAAACAAAAAAAACCCCAAACAAAACACAAAAAAACAAAAACAAAACCCACAAAAAAACAAAAAACACAGCAAAAACTCAACCAACCAAAAAAAGCCTCAACAAAACCCACAACTATACTCAACTCCTAAGAATATTATGCTTGATAGAAAGTTGGTTTGCACTATTTCAGCTCTTCACCCACAAAGGGGTGCGTGAAAATATTAACAGACCCTCATAAATCCTTACACAGAGATAATTTTAACACCAGGATCATTAACTGGGCAGCAGACTTCTACAGCAGGACCCAACCCAGCCATGTCACTTTGGTACATACAAACAGAACCTTCCATGGCCACCACAACACACACTGTGCTCAAACCTTGCACATCTCATTTCTGGAATGAAGCAAACTCGGGTGTTTTTGGGCTCTGGGCTCAGGTGGCAGCAAGCTGCAGCTGTCATCTCCAACACAACAAAACACACACGGGTATTACACCTTGGGATCTGTGTCAGCCAAAGATAGGTCAGAGCAGGAAATAGATCCTTGTGTCCTCATGCAACCCTTGAGCTAACTCTGTTACTAAAGAGCATGAAATGATAGTTGCCTTCCTCTTGACACTATCTAAACCTCCTGGTATTTATACACAAACAATAGAAGACCTCCAAAGGAAAACAGATGAAACACTGAAAACAAGCCAAAAAAGTGGTTCTTCCCCTACAAGGCACAGAAATAGGGAGAGGATGGGATAGGGCAGAAGGATAGAAATAAAAAAAATAAGGGGAATGAAATAATTGTTACATGCTCTGTGTTTTAACTTATTTTAACCAAGTACAGGTGTTTTGAGGTGTTTTGGGTTTGGGTGATTTTTTTTGGTGTTATTGGGGTTTTGGGTTTCTTCTTGTTGTTTTGTTTGGGGTTTTTTTAATTACCTACATTAAATACCTAGAAGTCATTTATTGCTAGAAACTCAAATTCGTGGTGAGCCTCTGGGGAAAAAAAAGGAAAACAGAAAGGGAAGTTTTGCCTAAGGAAACTGAGGGCAATCTTGTGATTGATGGTAATGCTGATCTAAAATGAATACTACAGCATATTTTGCCAAATCAGCCATAGACACTGGGAAAAAGAAAGCTGGCAGAAACTACAGTGAAAACAGAGCCTCACTGAAGGCTTAAATCGATCAATTGGTTGGGATTTTCTACATATTTGTGTTTGTTCCTGGACATATATTAGCATCCAGGCACAACAGTTGCTTCCTCCAAACTGCCTTTCCCAGTGTTACAACTAAATCAAAAGAAAACCAAGTTTACACACTCAGAATCCTAGCCTAGAATGTTTCCATATTTCATTTAAAATATGGATATTTCATTATTTATACCATACCTCTGAATTCCAGCACATCAGATCCAGATCAAAAAGACTTCAAGCTGCAAGAGTTGAAATATAAATACCTGTATACAGTCAGTCAAGATGCTGTCCTCTGTATTTCAGCTGTTACTACTCATAAACCCACATGAAAGGCATGCCCATCAACATAATTAAATTTCAATGGTATTACCCTTGTAAAACAGAACAGTTCCTGGGTTTGTCTTTATTAACTTAGTTTATATAACACATACTGATCCCTGGTCTGAAAGACATAACACCACAAATATTCAAGATTATTTCTCGTGTAAATAGTCCTAATACAGTTTTTGAACACATAACCCTCCTCTTTCCAGCAATACCTGTTCAGAGTTGCACCATAAATCAAATATTTAGGTTTGGAAGATACATATCTGTATGAAGGGAGGGGAAGACTTTTATTGCACTGTCAGTCTAGAAACCAGAAAGCCAGGAAATGCTAGGGAGAAAAAGAAAACAACAATAAAAATAAACAGCCACAAACACATTTGTGATTGCCAGTGAGTTACAGGTGTACAATCTCCATGATGGGAACTTGTCATACTAGAGCTAAATCTACTGAAAATTCAGATGAACTGCCCTGGCATCTTGCTTTTGTGATTAACTCTACAAGCAAGAAAAAACATCTCGGCTCACTTGCTAAACTTCAGCCACCTTCTTTACTCTCTTCACTGCCAGTTGCATAGATGCCAAATCTCATTGTTTGCAGTGGAGATCTGCCACTGTTGGCATTAACACTTCATGGCAAAAACATGTTCATGTTCATTCAGCAAAATCCATTGAGAATGAAAGGACAAATCCTCCCCACTGCCCACTCCATTCATTTAGCATCTCCTTCTATGAAAACCACAGTGCCAGAAAGGGACAGCAACTCAGTCCAGCTCTGCTCCCCTGCTCTAAGGGTCCCCATTTTTTTTGCCTTTTATAGATAATTTCATGATTACTGCTTGGTGTTTCAGGACTGATACTGCTGCCACCAAACAGAGAGATAAGGAAAGATAAAAAACTTGTATCTTGCTATCTGACTGTTCCGGAAATTATGAACATTTCAACAACCAACTGAAAGCCTCAGTACTATGTTGCTCCTGCAGACATCCAATTACCTCTACATTTTTTTCCTAGTGATACATTTGAGGTGCATGACGTGCCTGCATCATGCTGTCCTAAGACCTTTATGGAAATGTCCATTAGCCACCCAGCAACTCTGGTTATGATCCCAAGGAGTATCTCAGGCAGGGTGTCTCTCGGCCATCTTTTCTTCTGCAGGTAGTGACTCCACTATCTGGCACACCAAACATGAAAGACTGGATGACTGCATAACAGATTCACATGCTGAACTGGTAGGTTTTGAACACATCAATTAAATTGGTTCGGAAAGTAACCTGTAATTCCAGCCAAACAAGAGAATCTCAACTCCAGGTATTGGGTAAGTATGACTAGCATGTGTTCATATCATGGAAATTAGGTTTGGAAATATGTGCTACCTCCTTTTTTGCCACAGAAAGGATGGAGGAATCAGACCCAGCCTGTTACCATCAGCATGACTGCCCAGTTTCTAGCACAAGTGTGCAGCCTCTAGCAAACTTTGCTGACTAGTCTAAGCATTTTCTTTTAACTATGTCCTAGGTTCAGCAGTAGCAGTCATTTTTCTCCTTCTTAGTAGCTGGTGCAGTGCTGTGGTTTTGACTTTTGGTCTGGGAAC
>WYDI02041126.1:14142-32203 GCA_009867235.2 Psittacus erithacus
GGTGGTAGCAGCAGTGGTTTGTGTTATACCTTAGTTAACAGACTGTTCTTATCTCAACCTGTGGGAGTTGTATTCTTTTGATTCTCTTCCCCATCCCTCCAGGAGCTGAGGGAGGAAGGTGGGGGCAGTGAGTGGGCTGTGTGGCAGGCCTTAAACCACGACAAACTAGAAGGCAGCAAACCAAGCTGTACATTACAAACTGTATGATGCACTTCCCAAAATCTGCTTCCTTTCATTAAATTGTACATTAGGCAGAAGGAGCTAAAGGTTTATAGCACAGTGCTAGACATAATACCACTTCCATGATCCTCTGCAGCTGTAGTTGCAGTGTAGCTCCCTGCAACAAACCATCCATACACTGCTCACAGCAAACAAATCAAAATGCTTAAGACAATTTCAGTTGGTTTAGAAAAGCTGTGTCCAACTTCAAAAACAAAAAACAAACCAGCATTCTGTACCAGAAAGTAGAATTAACCACTGAATCAATTAAGGGATGCCTGTTGCTCCAAAAGGATCTCTGAGATGCTCGCATGCAAAAAACAAGACTGGGCTTCATAGCCCAGGAGGACATGCCCTGCTTGTTTACAGTGTCTGCAGCAGTGAGAAACTGCAAAAACCTGGTACAACTGTTCTTGTTCCAGCCACATAAAGAGGAACCAAAATAAACTGCAGGACATGAGAAAAAAAAAGAGGGAGAGGAAGAAGGATTTAAATCTGTGACCACATGCACACCAGAGCTTTCTGCAAGCATATGGGTGAAGCCTGGATTAGCAAGGTATTAACAAAAGCAAGGCAGTAATGCCAATGAAGTGCAGCTTGAAAACAGTCGAACTCTGACCTGCCTCACTGAGTGGAATGCAGCTCTCCTCTCCCAGACGGACTGGCGTCAGCCATGAAGACATGGCTCTGCTGACTGATGGGAGCTCACAAGAGAAGTGGAGTGTGTTGGAAAAAGCTGCTGAGGCAGAAGCTAAAAGGTGACTGGCAAAGTAGATAATGAAGAAGCAGCCATGCTGGAGAGTGCAATACTCCTTTAAATCAACCTCTAGAAACAACATGCAAAAAGCTCGCTAAAAATAAGCCCTTCCTGTAGGTAAATACTGGGAAAATGCACTCTCTAGAGATGTCTAGCAGGATGCAATTTCCCTGTTGCATACCTGAGCAAGCAAACAAAACAAGGGAATAACAATTACATTGATATTTCTAGTGTACAGGGGCTTATCCGAGCAGCAGAGGGCTTCAGTTGTTTATGGTACTGCAGAAACTCATCTGATGAGGAGCCCTTGAGAGCAGCACACTGATAAAACTCCATCCAGCCACCTCGTAACAGGCTCCATGACTACACAGCACTTTCTTCAAGGCCTGGGGAATGTATGAACGACTCCTGAACACATTAGTAAAGAGAATATTTTAAGAGTACAAAACCAATAAGGGACAACCTGACATAGCTGCTGCTTTACCTACTCATCCCATAGTCAGACTTGCTCTACAAGACTATCCTTGGGGCGTACTTTGACATGCATTTTTTTGGTAAATCCCAAGAACAGCTCCAGGTTGATAAAACACGGCATTTTAATAAGAGGCCATTAAAAAAAATTTTAAAAAAATCCTCTATGTAGAAAGATCATGAAAATTCACTATCGGTCCTCTGGTAATGCCAGCGCTGAATCTGTGAGCAGTACAGAGCTGCTGAAATGACTACTGACAGGAAGAAAGTACTATTTTTGGAAACGATAAAAGTACTGCGAAGTGTTCATACCAAAAGATGTTAAACAGTCACAGTACTCTGCATTTGGGGTTTGTTGGGTTTTTTGTTTGGGTGGTTTCCGTGTGGGTGAGGGTGAGGCTGCATTACCAGAGACTGCACAGAGCACAAATACACATGAAATTTGCTTTTTAAAAGTATCATTTATCTGCCCTTAGGCACTCCAAAAACTTTTCATTGGGTCTGAAAATACCTACATTCACAAATATTTAATGTGGGCAAGGGGATAAAAATACTATGGCAGAAATCCCAATGAAATACACAGCTCACCCTATGTAACACCACAATAGCACTGAAAAAGAGTGTATTACTATGGGTTTTATTTCACATCATTAGTGTAACAATGTAGGAACTTGATTTATTTTGATCCTGAGAAAAACTTGAACTGGTCTTTGGGAGACAAATTCCAAAAGCCTGACCTTACAGGAACAGCCCAGGAACTGCCATAAAGTACAGGCAAACAGCAAACACAAAGGCTGGCACATGAACCAGTCCAGCCCAGATGCAGCACACACACGCACATGGGTAATGTGTTCCCAGCTGAAATGCAAGACATGTCACATGTGGCACCATGTGAATTAAGATTTAAAGGGGAAAACACAAAAGCCAGCAGCTACAGCACAGCACAAAGATATCATGTCCCTACATGTCACAGGGATTTCTCACACTCCCCAGAAGGCACAACATGATCTGCAGGAGATAAGGCGTCAACAGTAGAGCTGAAAGCTCTCCTCACTTACTGGAAGAGTAAGGAGGAAGGATCAGTACTTAGAAAAACCCTGAGAAAACGTGGTACAGCCACAGGGGAGGGGAGCACCAAAGACAGCACAGCCCAAAAATCAGGAAACGTGCACTTCCTTAGTTTGCTAAAAGCCAGTTTTTGCCAAGTAACCAATTTCTGTACACTCTTCATTAAATAAAATATGAAGGGCAGGCAGAGATGTAAAATACAAATGCATTCACTTCCATAAGCAACAGGCCCTATTATTGTACATGCTGCATAAATCATTATGGACAATGGGACTTGTGTCCCCTAATGGAGGGCACAGAATTGAGGGTCATTTAGCAGGCAAGGAACTTTCATATTAACAAGTGTTGCATTTATATTTGTGATCCACACTGCCTAGAACTAGCAGAAACCACTTCAGTTCATGTATTGTTTAGTTAGGCCAAACAGGTAAAAGGCAGAATCAAACCTCAAGACAAACATCGCATGATTTTGGTGTGGATCTCCACCAAATATAACTTGCAATGGGATGGCAGGACACTCACCAGTTTGGTAATTAAGCCAGAATGGCTGAAATGCTCCTTCCAACAGACTTCTCTGCAAAGCTGCCTGAAGCAATGGCAGTAGTTATGAACTGCCCTATTGAAACTGGTTGCTGTATCTGTTTTCCTGCACTTTGCAATGCATGTGAGTGCAAACACAATATCTTCACAATTTCAAGTGTTAGCAAGTGGAAGTATTGCTTTGGCAAATTTCCCTGGGGAAGAGTAATAGCTACCTATAGAAGACTTGCCTCAAATCATTGCCTTTTTCTTAATATTTTTTATTTCAGGCAACTGACTGACATACTGTTGCAGTGCTCATGTTTACAATGCACAACATCTTTCTCTTTTCATATTTGCAACATCTGATTCAAAAAGCACAGCAGCTTTCAAACAACTGGCGGCTGGCACCTCAAAATCCAATTGTGAAAACTGTATCCAGTTGAAAACCACCTTTCACCTTGAAAATTAGACATGTCATCTAAAATATTTTCAGATGACCTTTTTACTGTTCTGCGTGTACAAAGTGGGCTTGAGGTGGCCTTCAACTTGCAGCCAGATGAATGAGTTCAGGGTAAAGGCTGTGCTTAGCTGTACAAGTTTCTCTAAGGACACGACATGCAACCTTCCACGCTACTCTTTTCTACCCTACAGGATTATGAAGCTCAGTGGATCCTTGCTGAAGCTCCTGAAATAGCAGGTCTGCCCTAAGCATGGGGAAAACCCAAAACTCACGGCTGCCTCCTCCCCTGATTATTCAGAGGTTCATAGAATCATAGCATAGTTAAGAGCTGGAAAGGACCTTAAGATCGCCTAGTTCCAATCCCCCCGCCATGGGCAGGGACACCTCACACTAAACCATGTCACCCAGGGCTCTGTCCAGCCCAGCCTGAACTGAACGGAACTGAAAGCCATCTTCATACCCAAAGTGATTTCTGAGTATAAAATCCCTTTTGCTTATTTTGAAAGGTACTTACAGAGAGAAGCTACTCCCTGTTTCAAAGCTCTGCCGGATTTATTGATGCAGACCCATGATTCATCACTAAAGCAAGCTGTAGGAGATAAACTGTATTATGCCGGAATCTACTAAAATCAGGAAGAAAAAAAAAAAAATCAGGAGTATTCATCCCAAACTGACACCTAGGCCAAAAAAACAAAGTGTGAGTGTCCATGACCTCCAGCTTTTTTTCTTACTTTTCTTTTCATCAGCAGTAGCACCTTTCCTTCATCTGTTCCCCCATCCCCTGCAGCTTGTTTCAGCCCTTCATGACAGACCCTCCCTAGCCAAGCTGCACACGCTCCAGATTAAAGGTCAACCAGTTTAGGAGGAAATGGAGATGCTGCTAAAAGCAGGGCAGTGTGAAATCATCACCCGGAACAGAGGGCAGAGTACTTCAGATCACTTTGCGACAGATGGGCAGCAAAGCTGGCGGCCCAGTGAGCCCCAGCAGCCTCCTTGTCCTCCTCCCCTTCCAAGGATTTTTAAAAGAAGGAGAATCAGTCTGAAAGGACATCGAGAACTGTAAATAAATTATGGCCCTGTTCATCAATTAGATCAGCTGCACTGAAATGAAAGCCACAGCAGCCTCAGTAATCACTCAAAATAAACTCCTCTGACAGGATCACTCCTGCGCTGATGGCTCAATTATGCCTGGGAAGACCGTTACAAAACATTAAACATTAACAAAAGCCTGAGCCTGTATTACATCTCTCCTAGATAAATCTAAATCAGTAACTGAGTGCTTTTAGCTTAAGTAATCCTGAATTACTGGATCAATTCTTTTCCCACCTTTTTCCTTAGAAGTTGCAAAAGGTAGACCACCACATACAGGGAAAATGTTTGCAAATAGCCCCTTTGCTAGACAGTTACATTTTTATTTACTGGGAGGATATTTTCACCATTTTAAAATATATATGGTTTGGGAGAGGGTTGTTTATGTAAATTTAGTAGCTCAAATCAAAACAGGGGCAAACTGTTCCCCTCGCTTTATGAGGGTTTACTCTAACCTCCCTAGAAGTACTTCATTTCTCTAACAATCCAGTCCTTAGCAAACAGTCGCACCACTTATTTCTTCTGCAAAAAGAACCATGAAGACAAAAACACTCTTAACATAGCAGAGAGTTGCTTTCATTTCCCATTTTGCTTTTGCAATACATTGTTTGTTTTTCATAGCTTCCAGTTTAACAGGAGTAGAGAACCCTTGCTACCTGAAGAGTCTCTTCATTATCTCTGTAACAGTACTAAAACAAAAATAAAGTTTCTCAAGGCTTGCCCAGGTCAGATTCATGCTGTTCTAACCAAGATACACAAACACATTGCAGAAGTCTGAACAATGCCAGGATTTCACTGCGGATTTAGGTAGGGTGTGACTAGTTTAGAACAGATAAACCAAGTCCCCAAAGAAAAGCACATGGCTGAGATTAAAAGAGAAAATTTCAAAACACAAAAGGGATTAGAAATAATAAGGAAAAAATCCAAAGAGCTGAGGACAGTAGGAAACTAAAATTAAAGATGTACCAAAAATAACAAGCTGGTGGTCTTCCTACCAAGTCCTCCTTATCCTCAATGCTTAATACTCACCAGTTGCAAAGCATCGGCTTCCCAGTATAAATAAATTGGATTTAACTGAGTTCAACTTTTCAGTTTTCAAAGATGAATACAGGATAACAGTGTTGGCATTCTTACAGGCGGAAAATCTGCTTGACTGATGAAGTGATCATTTCAGTTTATACATATCACTGGGACCAGCAAATTTTTACTCCAGGTAACGAAAAGCAGCCCAGTAACAAGGGACAAAGCATGCTGAAACATTTTTAAACTTAGCTGAATAAAACAGGCTGCTTGTCTTCAGAATTTTAGTCCAGAATTTTAGCTGAAAGAATAACTTCATTCTTAAATTCACTTCTAAAAGACAGAATAATTCCAGTTTCACAGAGAGGTAAAATTTGACTTTATTCTGAATTCCACCAAGCTCTCAATATGCTTTTATCTACAGCCTCTTGAAAAGAATAAATGCTGTTTGTATTCAAGTTATTTGCTCAGGTAAAGTGTTACATTACAGGTTTTCTTAAATATTATATAGCTAAGTATTATTTAGCTATGTTTAAGTAACTGCTATTTTCCCTCCACCATGTCCTGTGCAAGGAATTCCCTGTACACATCCTCTGGTACAGTGCACTTGCTGGTTTTTAGGGTCCATCTAGGATGGATATCTGGGATATCTGAAATGCCCCTGGGTATTTCCTTCTTCATCTGGCACTGAACTGGATTGTTCACTGGTTACCAATGTGTGGCTAAACCAAGAGGAGCTCACCTGAACCAAGGAGCAGCTTGAGAAATCACAATGTTCTCAAGACTGACAAAGAGTTAAAAAAACCAAAAGCGAACAAAAATAAGCCCAAGCCCTCAAAACCAAAGAGAAAAAAAAGAATCAGGAAATAAACTTTTCAGCAAAGAAAATAATGGTTTCCTTAACTGGCTTTTGCCCTTATTTTAAGAAAGGCAACAGAAAACATATCTAGACAAGTTACAAGGACCAGTGATAACCACAAGGAATAGCAATAAATGCTGAGTGAAGAGTTGCTGACAAAGCACTGTATAATGGTCACTTCCTAAAAGCAACTCTTAAAAAGCCTACTGCTTACAAAGCACACAATATATATACCCTTGAATCGTCTGTTGATTACCTTTCTCCTGACACTTTACATGCTTACTGCAAAATAAAGCCTCTTATAAGACTGAAATATTATGACCAAGCAAGACACTTACATTTAGTAAGTGAAATTATAGCCCCAGTACTTTTTATGTGGGTTTTTTTTTTTTCCCAACTGCTCAAACTCTTCCCATAAACTATCATAATATGAACAATTCAAACAGCGAAGTAAAACTCTTTTGCCCTTAACTTGAGTAGACTAACCTGAATTCAGCCCCAGCTAGAAGTGGCAGCATGCATGCTGTAGCTGTGATTTTTAAAGCCAAGCTGAACACATAGGAGAACTGACATACAAAGTGTTAAGCTGCTTATCTAAATTCAGCTCCAACTCCTGCGCACCTGGAACTTGGGTTACTTGGGCCAGCAGAGTTCAACAGGCTTTTTCCTGGTGGTATCCCCACCCTCCTCCCTTGTGCTTGGGTGATTGCATGGAAAAATTGCTCTTTTCTTGGTTTTCTTCTAGGCTGTGTGACCAAAGCAGCTGGCTACGCAGTCACAAGAACATAAGCAAGTCCCTTCCCTTTTGGTGGCAGCAGCGAGTTGTCAGAGCAGCTTGGCTGTATGTTGAAACCCTACCTCATTTCCTAATCAGCCTTTCTATTATTAACCAGTCATTTCCCCCGCTTCTTTGCCATGCAGACAGCTACAGAAAGCAGCTGGAGACAACTGAGTACTCCATCAGGCTAATTTTCCTGGCAAAAAAACCCAAACATCCACAGGCCAGTGGCAAGTGCACAAGAGGCAGCAGAGAGTCTCAAACACTATCCTGAACCCCTAGCACAAAGTACCTGAGAGGAAACAGAACTGTATTCCTTTTCCCTGTCCCTCATGGCCACAACAGCTCTTACTGAACACAGAGTGTGGCAACCTGGCTCTCCAAAGGACTGCTGCTGTCCAGGCTGGTTCTCCCAGGACAGAGATGCCTTCCTCAAGCCAGCATTACCATGTGATACAGCATTTGAGAGTACTTGCTCCACTACAGAGACCTCCTAAGACAAACTCACATCTCTTGAGGAAACGTCTGGATTTGTATTCTTCTGCAGGTTTGGGTACCTCCTTCAGGTACTTGGTATTAGGTGTAACACAGACACGCAGCAAACCCTGAATTCTCTCCTCACATGGTAGAACAGCTATACAAAGCTCAGCTTCTAAAAGACAATCTGCAGCCACCCTATAAAGCTAGCCAAGCAAAAAGGGCACTTTCCTGAGCAACAACAGCAGTTTTGAGCTTTCACCAGCACAGGAAAACCTGGGGCTGTGCAAAGCACTGAGCCATGTGGAATAGCACAAAACAGGCTTTTGACTTTGGGATGTGTTGTTTTATTTTTTTGTTTGTGTTTCTTTGTTGTTGTTGTTGGGGGGGGCTGTGTTTGCTGTTGGTTTTTTTTTTCAGTAAGGTCCGGTTTCAAGACTGTGCTCTCAAAGGTCTCACAGGACCAGCTATGTTCAGGAAGAAAACTGAAAATCTCCTTGTAGGACCTTTGGCATTAGACAGCCAGGATGAGAACTTGGCACCTAAAACAACACAGCTTAGGGAACACAAAGCCTAACTCCAATGTCAATTCAGGGCACTTAATAATTTAGCTGGAAGTTTTGAGTCATGGTCTTGGATGTAGACAAGAACAGCTTAAGCCCTTCTTGAGCTAAGTCCTTTCTCTCTTGCTCAAGCAACAACTTCAAGCACTGCAAATGAGGCTACTTTTGCTGTCCTCCATATGATGTGTTTTCACATGCTACATATTTTCTATATTTTGAGTTACTTGCACATATTTTCTGTACTTCAACTTACTTGCACAAAATAGGCTTATTGCAAATGCAGATAGGCCTTTACAGGTTATAAGTATCAAATGCCTTGGAGAAATCCATTTCCTACATGCCTACAGAAACGAATGTCAGGCAAAACAAAAGTCTGGTGTAGAATTAAGCACAGCTAGACCCACAGCAAACCTTCCAAGCTCAAACAGGTTTGAATCCCAAGAAACAAAGATGCTGAGCAAAACAGCCCATCAGCCTTAAACCCATTTAAAATTAAGTTTCATTAAATGAGTTGCAGCATCTACAGGTAGGCACGTGGCAGAAACTGATGTGATTCAGCAACTGTCATGCCGCTGCTGTGGCCAGGGGAGAGAAACCCCACCAAGAACACAATGGCCCATATCCACACTCAGGACAGGTGGCAGAAAACCTGTCCCTCACTACACACACTAGCAGCAGCCAGGGAAAGTACACTGGTCTTGTCAGTTTGTGGATAACCACACATCTTAGTTGCTGGTTTCTGCAAAAATCTTCCTGGCCTCAAGTTACTTTAATGAAGAGCTGAATACTGATTCCCACCTCAAACTGCTTCACAGAACAAGCTTCTTGCTCACATGAAATAAAAGCATCATCTACCTATGGTTTCTCCAGCACAACAACAGTGCATGAGCTGATCCCACCAAGCAGCCTGTCATGCTGTATTCTTCCCCTCTGCCTTAGCTGTACCTGCTCTCATAAGAAAATATTCTTTATGCATGGGGAGGTGGTCCTCTCCCATTCTTAATCCATTGAACTAAATTGCTTGATTAACCAGTACAGAAATCACAACAGCAGCAAAAACCCACACATGAAACCAAGATCTGCAAGCAACTTCACTTCTCACCTCTGGAAAAAGGGAGTTTCAGAAGTCAAAAGCATCTTTAGCAGCCTTCACAAGCACTGCGACCATGTGCTAATGATTTACCAGACAGTACTCTAAGCAGGTATTTCATAAGAGCATGTTTTGTTATGGTCTGCTTTGCTGCCTTCATTTGCACAACCAAATCAACATGCCTACTTCACAAAGAAAGTAGGCATGGTATTATTTAACAAGACAAGAAGAATTTAATGCTCCTCTAAACTTGCTTACCCCATCCTGCTTTAGAAAACAACTTTTTTTTATATATATATACAACATACACAGACTAAAAAACAATGCCTGAAGTAG
This sequence comes from Psittacus erithacus, assembly GCA_009867235.2. Taxonomy (NCBI): domain Eukaryota; kingdom Metazoa; phylum Chordata; class Aves; order Psittaciformes; family Psittacidae; genus Psittacus; species Psittacus erithacus. The sequence goes on from WYDI02041126.1 coordinate 23,852, forward strand.
CTCTTCTATACGCATGCATATCTGCATAAACACAAACATATATATACAAAAACACACAAAGAGATGAGCTACTACAGGCACAGGGGTTTTAATTTCTTCCCCAAAAGTTGAGTAAAAAAATTCAGATTAAAGCATTCAGTTCAGAAGAGATTCACGATGAGGAGAAAAGGCATCTATGCCAGAAGCACACAAACAGGACCACATACCATGGAAACCACTCAGCTGTGTACCTAAGAGCTTAATGATAAAGTTATATTCCTCCATCTGAAGCGTGTTCAGCTCATCAAGAGGACTTCTGCATTTCCCCATGACTACTTACTGTGTTCCTCTGCGCACCCAGGGCCACCCTCCTCCAAAAGCAAAGCATTCACATTTTGGGGCAGTGGGTGACACTGTGACACATACGCATCAGCACAGTTGCTTTGTACAGCTGATAAAAAACCTCAACAATTTCTTGCTCTGTTTCTCTCTGTTGCACTCACTGCAATTGCCCTGGGATACTGGCAGCAGTTAAGGAGGGGCTGGGAGAAGTGCCCAAGATGGCAAAAGGGACAGCAGCTTGTCCCTGACTTTTTGTTTCTGCAAGCAAGCACCACTGCCACACCACGTAACTCTGATTACCTTGTACTGGTATGTTGCAAACAAAATCTCCAAACCTAGAAACCAGGGAGAGAATTTACCATGCCTCAATGCCCAGTCACAGTGAGATATGAACCCACTTGACAGAGACTTGCTGGACCCTGGACATAATTCAGGGAAACAAGACTGAGGTACTCGCCAGCCATGTAACTGCTGCCCTGGTTGCTGGCAGAGTGGCTGGCTTTAAGGGGGAAGTGAGGGAAGGGAGGAGAACCACAAGCTTGAGTGTTACCTTTAAAAATAAGTAAATAAGTAAAATGCCCAAAAGCCGTATTTTAGATCTTACTGCTCTGAGTCCTTCTGCTTGCTTCCAAAACACAAGCCCTGGCGCTTCACCAGCAGCTGGACATGCCTCTTAACTAAAATGAGATCATCCAGAGCCAGAGAGATACTTACCTATGGAAATTAGGCAGCAGAAAACAGCAGCCAACTTTTCCTCTTCCCAGCTACCAGCCAGACACGATGCTTATGGCAGGAGGAGAGGGAAACAGCAGCAAGGCCTCCGCAAGCTGAAGCGTTTTACGATCCCTCCGCTGCTTCAGCAGAGCAACTCCCGGACCTGAGGTTCCCGCTGGCGTCCCCTTCGTGAGCCGAACTTCCTTCAAATTAAAAGTTGCCTTTCAACTTTCCCGGCACAGGCAGTGTCACACCAGGCTCCGCAAGTACTCCTCTCCTCCCTGCTCCCCAGTCCCGCACAGAAAGCGCCTGGAAACGAAAAGCACGAGAGGTAAGCGGTCCAGCAGGGGCCACGAAGCAAACGCCCTCCGGCTGCCACCGCTCCCTCCCCGGCCCTAGCGTCTCACCCCGCCGAGTGCGTCAGCAGCGGGTGAGAGGAGGAGACAGAGGAGGAGGACGGACGGGAACACCAGCCCCGCTGGAGGGCTGCAGTTTCCTACAGCTGCCGACGCAACGCCTCGCAGCAGCTCTGGGTTTTACCAGCAATATAACAGCTAAAACATGAGGAAATCAAATCATCACATAAATTCAGGTCTAATGATTCTTCATGTGTGCAAATGACCCAAAGCAAAGCCTTGTATTAGTATTACTTTTGGAAGCCTCAAGATGACATTGTGAATCTGAGTCAGTGCAAGGAGGGAGAATTCAGTTTTCCAATACATATAAACACAAGATTTCAAGTCCCACCCTATCCGTAAATAAACTCCACAACAAAACAACACACTAAAACGAAGCAAAATAACAAATTCCCCAACCTTGCAATGAAGTTTTTGGCCATTCCACTGCTGCCAGCAGCGGCAGACTCCCTGACTGGGCAGCATCACTGGTCCCTGGGGGCATGCATTCAGCCTTTATCCCAAAGACGAACCAAGGACCAGAAATATATAGGACCAAGAAAGCTACCCCCTGGCAGAGATGAGCTGGAAAGGAAGATGTGAAGCATCCCCAGTGAGCATGAGAGGGACTAGAGGATGTCTACTGGTTGCTCCCCTTGGGACAGCAGGGAGGTTCACACAGAGTACAAACATAGTAGCGCCTGAACATCCCTAGAGAGGCAACCTGTTGTCAGTAACACTGAGGAATCTGCAGAGCCATATAGAAGAAATATAGGGTGAAAAAGTCTTTCCAGAAGCCACACAGAGAAATCCTTTCATACTAATCTTGTCATATAGAAAAGAAAAAACAAATGCTTTTAAGGAGTAGTTCATTTGGGTTTGTGGTTTTGTTGTGTTTTTTTTTAAATAGATACATGCCCCCTGAGTATGGCCCACCAGTCCTTGCTCCTAAGACATGCAGACAGCTACGTATCAAATGCAACAATATGTTCATGAGCAGCTCCTCCACAAAGCCAAGAAGCCAAAACAGTCCATGGGTTTGTCAGTAACCTCCAAATACTGGTGAGGACATGGGTGGGGAGAAGGTTTTGATTAAGGACTCCAAACATCAAGTTGTATGTCTGCAAGCACCAATTGAAAGGAGAACACAATCAGCATCCTGTTAGGGTACACACCCAATTTGCTTTCCTTTAATTAATTTTTTAAGTCTTGTTTTAAAGCTCAACAAAAAAACCCCAATTTGTTTAAATGGTCCAACTTGTTCCTTTCTCAAACAGTTTCTTTCCTAATTTAACAATTAAACCCCATAGACTCATTCTCCTTTTCCTGCAGACCATCATTAATATGGGAGCTGGCAGACACCAGCTGAAGTGAACCAACCATCAGATTTCCTTTTTCATAGCTCTTTTAGGAAGGATCTTAACTGTTAAACTGCACCGCCAGAAAGCCAGAGACAAGTCCAACTCAGCCCATTTTATTTAAAATCTGAGGAGGAAATGCTGATGAGCCATTAGTGAGCTCCCTATGCCTTTTCCCCCCAACAGTTTTAAACTAATTGAGCACTGTAACACAAAACAGATACATCTGCCCAACCTCATCCTACTTTCTAGGAGGGAATCTGGAACTGAAATGGTAATTACTCAGTACCTAAAGATTTCTTACATGCAATTCAATTGGTACCAATTCTGTAAATTCCTTCCACTGAGCATATATATGAGGAATTAAAAGGATTAATTAGGAGACACAGTACAGGCTATGGACTCCTTATTATGTAGGTGACACTTATGTCTACTTTGGACCCTTACAGATGTCATGGGACAGCAGAAGTCACCTGGTGAGGATAGAGGCCAACTGAATTACTTACTTCTGACAATAAATGCATTCATATTTTACAAAAAAGCCCTTTATTAATCCAGCAGATCTTATCTTGCATTTCACCCCTCACTCCCCATACAGCGATCCACAGCTGTATGTGTTAAGTGACCTCAAGGCATGTAATGAAGCCAACCCCATTTTCCCACAAGTAAGGTGGGGCCAGAAGGGAGAAGAGATGACAGTTTGACAAGTATTACAGGTACTTAAAAGTGAGTTTTGGGAACACCTTTTCAACATGTTTAATCATTATGCATTTAAATATTGTATGTGTCCAGACAGATACAACTTAATACCGGATAAAGTCCTAAGCAAATAAAAAGAAATATACTTAAATTCTTCCAAAGCACATGCAAAGGATTTTTTTTTCTACACAATTTGGCCAGGACATATTTAGCCTAAGGGCTAAAATGGAGAACAGCCTGAACTAATTACATCATTTTCTTTCTATAGGTCTGAACATCTGGGAATACTGCTCACAGTTTCATGGCTGCTGCTCTGCTTCATCTCCATCTTCCCATATCATGCTTCAATGTGAGGATGACTATCACCATAAAAATGCCTGAAAAAGAGAGATGACCATCAAGGGTTGACCTGCTTGCTTCATTACTGATCAGAACATGCGCTATGTGACGTAGCAGTAGATTTAAGATTGACTGCTGGCACCTAAGAGAAATAGCTTCTACCAAGCTTCAGTGCTAATGTTTTTTGGTAATTCAAGAGACACAGGCACTGTCAAGAGAGCAGCATTCCAGCACCTAAAGGTACAACTGACATACAGAAAGTGGCTCTACCTTCTCCAGTCACTGGAGCAAGAAACATCATAAACCAGTGACAACTTCTCAAGCAATGCATTTCTTTCTCCTTAAATTAGTAAGCAGCTGTCCTTTCAGCACAAGGCTTTAAGGAAGGAATACATGCTTGCCTTTTCAGGAAGCATTTCTGCATGACTCAGCAAGGAGGCATGTGGCTTGCTGGCTCCTGAGGACCACTACCAACACAAAAGCGGGTACAAGTTCAAAGACCAATCACCAATTTCTAGGATCAACACTTATCAGAGAAGACACATTCATATTGCTTCACATGAACATTATAAATCCATACATGCACCACATATATCCCAAGAACCTTTTAAGCTTTGGTTGGTTGGTTGGTTGGGGGGGGGGGGTGTGTTCATTTATTTGGGGCTTTTTTGTTTTATTCCTTCAAGTAACTTCATTCTGGTCACTGATATAACAGGGAAAAAAAAAAAAAAGTGCTACAGCAGCATTAAAAAGTTAGTCTAACCTTCGTTTCTTTCAAAACACCACATTCAACAACATCTTAAAGACAAACTTTTAAAAATTATTAGAAACATATAGCCAGTTCCCTTCACAGTGAAGCTATTTGGTCTTAACTACAGTGTGACTAGCTGCTCATTTGAGAGGATACATTAGCTATTGCACTGTTTGCTATAAGCATCAAACCTTCTACTTAGCTTTTAGAATCACAATATGCTGAACAATCCATGCCATTATAAAATTGCTGCTTATTACTCTTTCAGCACTTTCACCCCACAAAACAAGTGACCTAATTTATAGCAAACTCACTGTGCAATCTGTTACACAGATTTCTCCAGAGATGCTGTGAATGCAACAAATCCTGATGCTTATTATTTATGTCAAGTTTCTTATTTCTTCCAACTCCAAGCTGGGATTTTTTAACCACCTTTCTTAAGCTGAAATGTCTTCACAAACAAAATCTTCACACACAAAATTGAGGACATTGCTATGCTTTGAACACCTCTGGCAGAGGCCTTCCTGCACATCTGCTTTATGATCCAAAAATGAAGCCCTTTTTATTAAAGATGCAAAAATTACTCATTGCTGAACCAAACCTGTTCTGGCCATCATGGCTTCACCATATCTTTCGTGGGTTTTCAACCAGCAAATACATTTTTTTCTGTTTGATATAACACATTATCTTGTAGGCCAGAAGCTTAAAAAAAGGCACAGTGGACACTCCCCCTTTCCTACTGAGAAATGACCTGAAATCTTATTACAGCTTTAATATAATAATAGTTTATTATTACTACATCTGTATTACAGCACTAACAGCCATTACAACTTCTTATGTGCAAGGCTGTTAAAAATGGGCAGTTGCTTTTCAAACTGAAAAAAATGTCATAAAATTTACTGTAACGGGGTTCTGATATATACTCAAAATACTAAAAGGTTGAGTTTAACATCTATGAAGTATTAATAAAAAATTTTCCAGAAATGTCAGGTTAAGTGTTTGGGTGTATTAAGCACAAAGGGTGGTTCCAGGGTACACATGTATTTATCAGCTCCAGAAATCAAGTTTCCAGAGAGAACGCTGTGTCATATAACTTGTGACTCATGGAGCAACATCTGGAGGAAACCGCACTTCTCCTTCTTTTCCTATAAAAAGCTCAACCTGCTTTTGATTTTAACCAAATTACCTGCACAAAAAATCTTTTCTTCAACAAAGGAGCTGATTTCAGCATTGCTTGTGTGAGCATGCATACACAAAGGTGTGTTTTAAATCACTTACAAAGAGGGTGATCATGCAACTTGGTAGCAAACCACTGTCTTCTGGAAACATCCCCTGCTCCTCCTTCAGAAGTGAATTAAGAAATATGTCATGTTTTATTTGAACACATGTTTGTACTTTGACCTCAAATCAGTTTTGCAACCTCCCAATGCTTTGGCTGGCTAACCTGCTCCTAGGCAGCTCCCAGTTCACTTCCCTCCTGCATCTGACCCTGCGCACAGTCACAGGACTCTACCATGTTGCAACAGCTCTAATGGGTCACACATACACATGCATCCCTGCACACTCACTGTGACCGAAACCTATAAAAAGGATGGCAAAAATACCAGTGGGACCCCTGGAGGTCCACCAGGACATGAGACTTTCTGCTACTGATAAAGTGATCCTCCATGCCACTTGTGTTGCCCAAGCCATGGAAGCAGCTTAAATCTCTGGGGTTCTTGTCTAATTGGCATCATCTTTCTAAACGGATAAAATCAGTCATTTTGCTCATCACATGTGCTTCCCTGGGCTACAAGGTGTGTACACCCTTCTCCTGGTTAAACACCATTGGCTGCCCTTTAGATAGAGAAGCACTAAGATTTTCTCATTAGCAGCTTTGCCATTAGAAGCTAGGGCTGCTCTACAAAGTCAAGCTCCCAGCACCTCTCCAGAAGCAAGAGTAGAGAAAAACAAGGTAGCACACTGTTACTGCAATTCACTTTCATACAGGTAATGCGCAATCAGATACCAAGTTGAAAACAGGTGTTTAATACCACTGGGATCACATTTTAACCTAGAAGAGTGCAGCTTTCCATAAAAGAGAAAAAAATAAACAATACACCCTTTTCAAACTCACCATCTCAACTGGAAGCGCATTTTGCACACAGCAGGGTGTTACTCACATGTGACTATATGTCGCGTTCAGCTACAGCACTCCCAGCTAGTAAAGTGCCACTCCTATTCTCTGTTCCACTTATTTTTAAGTCTCATTATCCAGCTGTGTCAAAATGCTCTGGTTACAGTCACTGCCTCAGAACATCAATTTGGTTGTATTTGTTCCAAACCCCAAATTGCAACCCAAGGGCCTCTGTTTGCAGAAAGGCAACAAATACTGTAATGAGACACAGATAGGTAGCACCATTGATTTTTCCATCAAAGAGTTAATTCCTTTGGTTATTTGTCCCATATCTTGCTACAACGTTGCTGGCTTTGTATACCAGTACTTTGGCACCTATCAGCTGCTCTGGCTTCTTTACAGGTTTTGACAGATCCAGTTGGCCTTACCAAGAAACATGGCATGTAGTGATGGACGCCAGCTGCTGCTGTCATCCAAGAACCAAGCAAGAACCTTTCAGGAAAATACCCTTGCTCATTTTAAGTATGGCTGGCTGGATATAGCAAGTTACTAATTTATTATGCATAAACGGAGCCAAAATATCCATACTTGGGTACTGCAGAGCGCTGCAAGCAAAATTCTTCTCCTGTCATGGGGAAAAAAAAAAAAAAAAGAAAAAAAAAGAAAAAAAGGGAGTTTATACTGAATTCACATTTCATGAACTCATGGTACCACCGGTTTGTAGGCCTACCCAACAATCCCTATATTAAAAGGTTTAATACTGTACACAAGGCTTAATATTGCACAAATGCTGATCTTTACACCAAGGAGGAGCAGAAACAGAAGACTTGGTGATTTTCTCCCCATTTCCTCTATTTTGCAGCAGCAGCACTGTACCCTTCTGAAAACATCAACTTCATGCTCTGTTGATGCTATCTCATGCCCGTCAAAGAAAGGCCTAAAAGAAGCCAACACCTTCCAGCACAATCAACAGCGCCTTAAAAAAAAAACAAAAAAGAAAAACAAAAAACCACAACCAAAACCCCAAAACCAAGAAAACAAAAAAAAAACCACCAACTCCCACCCCCAAAAAAAGGACACCTTCCCAAAACAAACAAAATCACACACAAAACAAACAGATGAACAAAAAAACCCACAAACAAAAACAGAACCCCTAACAAACAAAAAACCCAACCAACAACAACAAAACCATGAGTTAACAGGTGGCCATGTTTCATGCTAAAAATCAACAATGGGGCTCCTGTGGGGGGTGGAGGGGGCTTTTTCCTGTTAAACATAAACTAACCAAGTCTCCACATCCTGAGTATTTCTTTGCACACCGTGAAGACTCACACAAAATACAAACCAGAGAAAAATTCAACTCCCTAATTTGCAATATACTTTTACAGCACCTCAGTAGGACATTTCATTATCCCGAACACACAACCTGTATCTGCTGCTCATGCAATGACCATCTTCTCTCTAGCACTCAGGCAGCAGATCCCGAACAACATACATGCTACTTAAAGACACTGAAGATAAAACATAAGCCAGTTATCAAATAATCACTGCTTCTGTTAACCTCTCTCTTAAACCCCCCCCCCTCAACCACACCCGACTCACCGAAAATTAACAACGATACCTCCATATCATCCATACTCAACACATACATAACAGTCA
>WYDI02041132.1:0-79177 GCA_009867235.2 Psittacus erithacus
GTCCCTGCCTATGGCAGGGGGGTTGGAACTAGATGATCTTAAGGTCCTTTCCAACCCTAACTATTCTATGATTCTATTTAATATTCTCATTTAATTTTACTTTATTTTTGTTTTTATGCATGCAGTTGAAAAGCTACAAAGCATAAATACTGTGAGTTACCCTGGAGAAACAGATTCAAATATTTGTTGCTCATTAAGTAAATTAATTCTTTAACAAATTAGATACATTAGTTCTGTAACAAACAGCTGTCTACCAGAAGATTAGGTTGAGGAGAAAACAGTCCCTAAATAGAAGATACAGTAATTCTTCCAGGAAGAGAACCCAGATACGAAGATTGGTATACTTTTCCAGGATTAGTTCAGAAAACCCAGAATTCTCAACTGTGCTATGTACAAATGACAAGAATAAACACAAAGGCTGAAAAGTTAAGCCCCTGAAAATCTAGCAATGTCACAACTGTGATCACACATACTTTTAATTTGGGCCTTTGTCTCCTTTAATATTAATTTTGTTTTTTAGTCGAAGGGTCAAATGTTATATTGTCCCCAGGGGGGTATGAAATGCACCCAATGTCCATGTGCCGACTGAATGAACTGATGCTTGCTGAATAAATAGTGTACTTCTGCCGTCATCTCTTTTTATCATCAATATTCTATTTGTATTTAATACTGTAACATAAACTTCCTCATTGGCTTTCCACACTACTTGCATTGTATTTCCCAAGAAGTTCATAAACATCAATTTCTCTTTACAGCCACTCTCTGGGACAGTGGGAAGCATATCCTATTTTACATCTAAGAATCAAGTGGGAAAAAAAAGATTAGGGCTTAACTTGTCAGAAATGTCTTCAAATTTTGGATCACCACGGAGGATATCAAGGGCAAATTTTTCTCAGTATTCAGAATTGTATAGACCTTTTAATGGTCACATTTCCAGCAAATCAGCTTTGACTGTAACATTGAATATTTCCAACTGATAAAAATCTGATTAAAGAACTCTCAAAAGTCATATGAAAAAGTCACATAGCAGCCAAGTTAATGAACATTCCATATTAACAGTGATATTTTGGGGGAAGAAAGATATAATCCCATTTTCCAAGGTCATGTGCAAACACTTGAACTGCCTTTCTGCAATTTTCATTTATTCTTTTTCACTAGGTGCCTTCAGGAATTCCAATATGAAGCAGAAATTCTGCAGAAATTCAGCTTTTTTCATTCCTCGTCCTTCATTTATTCCCTGAACATAGTTCTATTCAAGCTATAAAGAGGGACTTTTTATTTTTTAATGGAAGGGGGAAACTGGCAAATTCTCATGGTAAATGGATGATAACTACAGCAGACAGGAGAAGAGGTGAGAATACATAGAGATCCTTGGTATGGACAACAAATAGACACCTGTTCCTTGAAGCAACAAAATCTTGTACCTCTACTGAAATGATACAGCTTTGCCATATCAAAGTGACTGTGTACTTGTATAAGAACATACTCCTCTCCTCCCCTCGGTATCTAAGTAAATATTTTTGAATAGTTCTGTCACCTAAAAAATCCATTGATTTTTTTTTCAAAATTAATGGATAGCTCTGCTGAATGTTTCTCTGGCTGGGTTCCAAAATTCATTCATTTAGGTGCTCCAAATAAAGGACAACTGTCTACAGACTGGATTTCAGAGATGAAGGCACTGCCTGTCGAATCAGACGTTTCAGTCTAGGTCTGCCACATCCCAGGTGAAAGTGCAGAGAAGAACGTCTTTTTATCATGCTCTGAGTGATATCTAGGTCAATCAGCCCTTTCCCATTACATTTTAAAAGGCAGTTACAAATTCTTTAAATTTATTAAAAATCCTGAAGATGTAGCTTCTGTGTTAACCTACAATAAAATTTGATAGCTAATTTCTGTTTTTAACTTTGCACATCATCCTACATATAGTATCTGTGGAGTTCCTAGATATTTAGAGACTGAGAAATTATCAGATTTCAAAAATTTGGGGATTCAGGTGCACTCGATAAGCCTTTTTTCCTGTCCTCATCTCCCTGTGCAATCCTGGTTTACTTTTTTTTGGCTCTAGCCTCTTATTTACACCATCCAGTATCAAAAGCTGCTTAGTGCTCATGGCTCTGTGCCCAGGGGAGAAAGGAAGAGACTTCAGTCTCTTAATGAATCTATAAGGACAAACACAGCAGTCTGCAAAAGTGACTCACATTTCCAAGTCATGGCCAACGCTTACCTCCAGCCAGGCGACCACTGTTGGCCCATCCCACTGTGCAAAAGGCAAACCTTTTCTCCGAGCTTCTTCCAGAAGTTCATGTCTAAAAATGGATCAGAAAAGGTTAAATATGCAGAGGTATGTGCAGGGACAATATAGACACAACCGTGCCATTTTGTTAAGGGTAACAACAGTGAAGCAAGATGACAGACATAGAAAAGACACAGAAAACACCAGTGAACAACAGGTCTCCTTCCCCTTTTGGATTTTTTTCTCTTGGTGCATTTTGACATCCCTTTAAACAACCAACATACAAAAGGGGAAGTTTCCGTCTGGTTTTAGCTGAAGCAGTAGAGAATTGGGATACCCAGCATATAAGGATCACACATACAATAGAAGACATTAGCAAATGGAGAAAACTGAGGGATTCCTCCTGAGGCTAGCTTAGCTCTGGTCTGGTAACGGCCCAGAAAACCCCCAGATTGCCAACTTCCAGACCTGAGTGAAGCATGGAAGTAACACTGCCAAGTCTGAGTGTTTGAAACACTAAACCTGCTGGACCAGCTGCGTACAATTCTAGGGTGTCTTGAGTACAGCTATTCTACATCTTAAATAAGCCATTCATGGCTAATTAATGGTTGGTTGTATATCTGATAGTTCCATGTTAGGTTTTTTAATCATTATTGCTTATACAAGGAAGAAATGCATGTGCTTTACTGATGTATACATTTTTATAATTATAGATTGATGTGGTTTCTAAATTTTATACATATACATAGATATAGTTTATTGAGTTGACCATATAGCAAGCAAATTCCTGCATCTGCACCTTCTCTGGCCTGCAGTGTGTATATATGTAAAGCATTGTTCCCAAAGCTTAAAATATACTTTTACTACAGTGGTATGAAATATTTTGTAATTATGTATAGGCCAGTCAGCCAGACTATCAGAAAAATGTTCTAGATTAAACATATTTAGCCACTTGACCAGACTTTTTTATTCCTGAAGCAGGAATAAAACCCCACTGTGATGGTGGCATAGAAAAAGCAGTCATTGAAAAGGCTTTTTTTTCCCCGGTATTTAACAACGTACTTTCAGCTGCCTCCTACTGAGTGAAATACAAAAGAATGCTCTCAGCAACAAGCTGTAGTGAAAAACAAATTACACAGGCACTATGCTAATGTAGTATTAAAATTTGCTTACATTCCCACATAACAAGGAAATCTTGGAATTATAGCTTCAGTTTTGCTCTGTCTTCCTTTATTACTACAGCCTTTGTGGTTCAGTTATCCCTTGGCAATTCTTCACTGTCTTAGCAGCATTTCAAATATATGTACTACAAAATCACAACAGATAGAAGCAATGGAGTGATCTTTCTTGTATGGACTCCTCTGGGGATTTCTGCACTGCAAAGGGGCCAGGCTGAGAAAGTTTGGCTGTAGTAGGGAATGGAATTCAAATATTCTATTTTGCATAAGTGTTTAAATCCCTAGCTCTGAATATTAATAGAGAGGCAGCTGCTTTACTTTCTATGCTTATGGTGTAGTAATATGTAACATTACAAGTACTTGACAGTACTACTGAAGTTTATCTAACTTCTCTTCCCACACATCCTTTGCAGCATAGCTTATCCTATGTCACTCAGATGTCAGAATCATGGAATGGTTTGGGTTGGAAAGGACCTTAAACCTCATCCAGTTCCAACCTCTGCCATGGGCAGGGACACCTTCCACTAGACCAGGTTGCCCAAAGCCCCATCCAAGTTGGCCTTGAACACTGCCAGGGATGGGGCAGCCACAACTCCTCTGGGCAACCTGTGATAGTGTCTCACCACCTTCATAGTGATTTTTTTTTTCCTAATGCCTAATTTAAGTCTACCCTCTTTCATCAAAGCCATTCCCCCTTGTCCTATCCCTACATGCCCTTGTAAAAAGTCCCTCTCCAGATTTCTTGTTGGTTTCCTTTAGACACTGGAAGGCTGCTTTAAGATCTCCCTGAGCCTTCACTTCTCCAGCCTGAACAAGTCCAACTTTCTCAGCCTATCTTCATACAGGAGATGCTCCAGCCCTCTGATCATATTCATTCCTTTGGACTCACTCCTACAAGTCTATTTCCTTCATATGCTGGGGGCCCTTAAAGCTGAACGCAGTACTGCAGGTGTGGTCTCATAAGAGCGGAGTACAGAGGGAAAACCACCTAACATTGAATTGTTGTCCACTCTCCTTTTGATGCAGCCCAGCATATCATGTCCAAAGACATGTAGAGCTATACTTGCTTTGTAAGAAAGCATAATCCTTAATAAAATGTGAAGACCTTGCTCTCAGGGCACACAAACACCACATTACCTTCAGCAGCTGGTGAAGGTCCAAGAATCCTTTATTCCTGAGGAGAGAAGTAGTGAAGACCAATAGAGACATACACACTTGACTGCTTAGGAAAGCAGAATTATGGCATGGCCAGATTTGGCCACCTCCAGCTACCTGTGGATGAGGTATTTGGGTTGCAGCCTTCCCTTGGAGTTAGTTCTATAGGGTGCTTGCAGAGCTACAGCAGTGTTTACCTCCCTCAGGCACTGCTATGGGCTGCACAGCTCCTGGCTGCCACCAGGGCTGTGAGCTGGCATGGCTATCCTTAAGGAGAGCCAAGCTTTCAGGGATGCCTTTTTCTCACATGGCCAGTTCTGGTGTCCCATGGCAGAGCATGAACCCCACAAAACCCTGTGTGGCTTACTTCTTCCTCAGAGTCAGCCCAAGCCTAGCGAGCAAACCCCTTCTGCAGGCAGGAGTCCCATGGAGACACCATCCTTGGAGAAACCTGAACCCAGGTTTTTCCTTATCTGGGCAATTCTCATCACCCAAACCAGCTGAAAGAGCAGGCCTGGCTAACACAATAAGTAAAAAAGAAGCTTGTGGTTTTGAGGGCTACCGTCCTTCCTTGCTTGTGTGCATCTACTGCTCCAGGCAGAAGAGCAGTAGCATGTGGTCTACAAGGAGATGGGGAGGAAGTTCTGGCCTATTTCTTTGATTTGGTGTGAAATCCCTGCATGTTCTCAGGAACTGAGGTGCCTGCAGAAGAGGCATTGGTACTTAAAGGTCTTACCTTCATGAAAAACTTAATACCTTATGCTGGAATTATAAAGTACATATTTCTAAGGAGTCTTGTGTGACCTTGCAACATTTGAACTGGCCTGAGGCTTGGTGTGGAGGATTAGATTAGCATTATTCCATTGCTTCTTAAACAAATACATTCTCCAAGAAAAGGAAAGCACTTTTGTTACTTCAGAGGTAGTCAGGCTCACAGAGCTAAAGGAAATATAATTGTGGTTATTGATTTTGTCTGAAGAAAATGGGCCAGAAATGGTCCAGGTCAGAAATGGGATGCCCTATATATATGCTATTGCTGAAGACTGCAGTATGATAAACATAATCCAAAGGGTCTTTGGAAGTGTTTTGGGTTTAAAATATTTTTAATGTAAAGTTAAATCCTTTACTCAGGCACGCACAGGGAATACAGGCATCATAAGGCTTGTGCCTCACTTACTGAGATGGAATACTAAAGAATTTTTACAATATTTCTTTCCCTTGGAAAGAATTCTCTACTTCAGAATTTATACTTCCCTCCCTCAGATCTTTCTTTTAAACAACTCTCCAATATTATTTATTTTAATTATATTTTACTTTTTGAACAGTATTCTTTGACTACTTTTTAATACACACTAGGAGATCTGCACAACCTAACCCTACAATATCTAAACCAGAACTAAACCAAGAATTTCTATTTTTGACTAAAAGAGACGTTCTTTAGCTGGCTGTCAAATAAACTTCTGGGTTTTTTATATGAACAAGCACTATAAAATAATGACATTCTTTCAAAATAAGTTGAAAGTGTCATGAAGGAGAAAACATGCATTGTTTTGATCAATAGTGCAAGTCATCAGAAAAATTAATTCAGTGATCTGCCTATTTTGGAATATAATCCAAATATTTTTTAACAACCTGAATGAACTATCCTTGTGGGGTAGTCACTGGCTTCCTGAAAACAGAAGATCCTCAAGGGCAAATGTTGGCAACCACAGTTCAATTTTCCTTACAAAAAAAAGAGAAAGGAACAAATACCTTAAAGCTCATCACTCCTTCTTTCTTTCCTTACAAAAAAAAGAGAAAGGAACAAATACCTTAAAGCTCATCACTCCTTCTTTCTTTCCTTACAAAAATAGGGTTTGGAGGTTGCAAATATCATTTTACAGTTTCTCTAATTTGGAAGATGCTTTGGAGGGGAACATGGAGATTTTCGCGTCTTAAGACTTTGTCAGAAGAGTACCACATGTTATAATGTGTCCACTTTGCATTGGTAAGGAGGTAGGTAATTAAAATATTATTATTTCCCATACTCATTTAGTTTTTTGGCAACATATGAAAACAAGCTGATGAAGAAGAATTGACATTAATTAAGCATTACTATAAATGCTATTATTTTGCACATAGGGCTTTAAATCACTACCACTGGAATGAATCCCAAATTAAAGCTGTATTTTTTAGATAACATCATTATTGTTCAAGAACAAAATCCTTTTCTTGGAGATATTATGGGAATAACTGCAATATCCTATTTAAATATATCGTTACCTTCAGTCTGGTTTTGTAAAGCCAGGAAATTTCATGAACATCAACTATTTAGCATTTATCTAAAAATTGAGATGCATCTATTTGCTTTAGAGAGAGTGCCTCATCAAGCAGGCTGTCTTTGCTCTTTTATGAAAGACAGAAAAGAAAAATCATATAGCGCCAAGTTGTGGAGCTGTGTGTCAGAGAAGTGGGGTTGCCTCCCTAGCACTGACATCTGATCCTCCCCAAAATTACTTTCTAAAGATGCTGTTACATTGGGCCATTTTCTTTAGCACACAAATCAACCTACCAAGCTGAGAGCAGAACTGTCTCATACCATGGGGAATATGAATTCTTCACTGTCCCTCTGGACAGCAGAGGTATATAGAAGCAAAAGGAATAAAACAAAAAAGCAAAACTATGTTATTATCCTGCAAATTTGCTATTTCATATATATTCTTCCTTTGCACTAGGAAAATTTTAGCTCTCTATGAGCAGTCCTCATCAACTCATTACATAAAATGCAATGAACTTCATTAAAAATAAGAATAATCTTTAAATAGCCTTTGAGTGGGAAGTTTACAAGATCTTGATTTAAACAGTGTCATTCAGTGACATTCAATTTTCATTATGAAGAAGAAGCTCCCCTCCATGAAGCAAACAAGAAATAACAGTTTAGGAATTCTGATATACATAATGCATACAGTCTGTGTAGTCCAGACACTGCCTTGATGGAACTTGAACAATGTTTCAACACAAATCTTCACATTTCTCCAAATAATAGCGTTTACTCTGATAGTTCTATTAGGGTTCACATGAAAAGTCCTAAGGGCTATTATATCAAACATATTATGATGTCTTAGTTAAAATGTAATCATAAACCTCTGATGAACTGAAAAGCAGGCATGGTGAAATCAAGAGCCAAATCATGTTTGCAAAATACAAGCAGAATTTATTTTAAAAATTTTGGCTAATGGGCAATTTAGATTTTGTGAAATGGCCTTTACTCATA
This sequence comes from Psittacus erithacus, assembly GCA_009867235.2. Taxonomy (NCBI): domain Eukaryota; kingdom Metazoa; phylum Chordata; class Aves; order Psittaciformes; family Psittacidae; genus Psittacus; species Psittacus erithacus. The sequence goes on from WYDI02041132.1 coordinate 7,820, forward strand.
GATATTTTCTTAAAAAAGGTAACAAACAAAAGTGTTTACCTTGCAGATCCTCTGATTATTATTACTGACACTATCACGATTTATCACCAATACTAGAATGTTTAATTTACCACAAAATATTTTACATGATTCTAGCAGAGAAGTAGACAGCAATGAGAGACCAAATATGTTATATTTGCCTGAGTAATCCCATGATTTCAAGTTAAGATTAAGCACATCTGCCTCTTGAAAGCAAACACACTCATACTCAAAGACTTACGAATTCAGGAGAGAAGATTTCTATTCAATTAAGGTGGATTTGGATTTTATCTTGTCTGTTGTTGTTTGCTAAATATTTAAGAGAGGCTAGAATCCTATGGCTAAAGTCACTGACAAAATAAGGTAGTTGAATTTGTATAAATTAATAATGGTATTAAATATGCAATAAAAAACAAGTTACATGCTATGTATTTATTTAAATTAATGTGGTAACTCCTGTTCTCTTTGCGTTTTTTATCCTTTTACCTTTTAAAAGCTATAGCTTGTACATGTTTTAAATGAATTAATTTTTCTCAATAAACGACAAAATATATTCAAGAAAATATAACATTTGTACGATAAATCAAAGAGGAGATGAAGATTTTAAACTTGATATCAGGTTAAAAAAAAATGAACTAGTGAAAACCAAAATAGTAAAATTATACGCACAAATAAAATATTACTGTACTACTACAGAGCATGAAGGCTTAACCAAAAAGATATAAATTGTGTAGTCTGAGTTCCTAGAGTATTTACAATCTCGAGTCATCTGTGATGTAATTAGAAATATATGCTTTAGCAACATTCATTTATCTAGGCTGTCACTCTCAGGATTTTTCCACTGACTTAAACTTTCCAAAAAAAAAAAAAAAATCAAATAAAAATCACCAGAATTAATCTCCCGTTATTTAATCCATTCTGTTAATCCCTGCAGGAGCAAGTCCTGATCTGAATTTTTGTATGCTTTTTTGGTTTACTATTTATTTTGAATACTTTGCAAGTTTTCACTTGGGTTAGTTTTCCATATGGATTGTTACACAAGGTTCACAGAAAAACAAAAAGAAATAAGAATAAAAGATAGAAAATAAACATGGTGCTGAAAATGAGTATGTTCAGCAGCCATGGTGTTTTAACTTACCCAGATATGCTTTTCATGAGATGGAGAGAGATGAATGGAAAAAAAAGCACATAAATGTTAATGAACATATAGTAGCCTATAAAAAATAAAAATCATATGATAGATAAAATAATGCCACCATTATAACTACAGAAATCTTTCTAACTGGGCTTTGAGTGCTTTAAAGAAGTTAAATGTTCTTGTGAAGAACAGATGCATCTGTCAAAATGAGATTTTCATTAAACTGATTTTGGCTACTTAGGTACCACTCAGTGTGGCACATCCTCCATCTACAATACATATTTGTGCCAGTAATCTGTAAACACAGTGAATGTAGAATAGATTTTCAAATCGAAGCATTTGCCCAGATTTGAATTATTACATAATGATTTTTGTGTAACACCAAAAATCCTGAAAATCCCAAACCTGTGGATTTAAGCAAATTACCATAGGGAAACGGTAAAACTCAGCGTACTACAAACCTATGTTTACTTTTCTATGTGCACTTTATTAACATTTGAGCAAAATATCTTTGAGTAATCATAAATGATGTAGACTCCATTTCTCTTTAAATATTCAGATTTCATATACATAGATGACTATAATTTTTTAATGGTCATACTAACACTAGATTAATAGCAATACTGGTATTAGTGATTTGCCTTCTAGGTAACCTATCCTTGCCAATGTAATTGATAACCACACCTGCAGGAGAAAGCAAGTTGTTATCACCAATAATAAACTTTCTTCAGCATCCTTTAATTGCCATCATAAAAAGAAAATTATATGCCCGAATGAAACCCAGACATCTCAGAATATTATACTTCTATTAATAAGTGATTTATAGAGATATAAAAATGCTTGGTAGAGATAGCTGTAGAAAACTTGGGGAGGAAAAGTCTGTGCTCTGATAATAAGAAAAGACTGCAGACATTTCAGCGATTTCAGGAGGGTGCTGGTTTTAAGATCTTGAATTTTGTTTTCATGTTTGTGATATGAGCAGAACAGCTGGGAGAGAGGAGAGAGAGCACAATACAGAAAAGTAGATGGAAACAAATGACAAATTTAGACACAGAAGGTTTAGGGAAGGAAAACTAAGGAAGAGAAGAACAAAGGTATGCAATATAAATAAAGGACTAGAGAACTAGTCAAAAGATTACCAAATCTGGTGAAAGTAGCACTTAGAATTGAACATGAATTGATGATTCATGCTCATTTTCTACTGAGATAACTGTAAAGACTGACTTAAATGCCTTTGCTGGAAAAACTTTAAATTTTGGACCTTCAGAGTCTATTAAACCAGAACTCTCACTTCTTTCTTCTTCCTCTGAATACTCCTTTGAGTATGGGTAGAGAGAAATAAGCAGGGGAATTAATTAGAATGCAAGTAATTTTCCGGCAGTTTTAATGAGTTGGCAGTTTGCAGTCGCTTGGGCGTAACTTATGGGACCTGAAGGCCATTGCAGTCTCCCTCATTATAGAAGCAGAGAATCAAGGGACATCCCTTCACTGCCTGAGCACCTTGTCTGCAGAATAATAAAATACAGAAGAAAAAAAATGGATCTTTATACTTTAGCTTTTGACTTTTCATCATCATTTTATTGAAGGAACATAATTTCCCTTAGACATACATTAAACTAAAAGTTAAGTTGAATTTTTTCCCTCTGCTGTGTTTTATTAATTATTCCGTTAAACCCTAATTCTACAGTTAAATCTGACAGGATATTTCATCTGCTGGAGATCATTGTTTAGAAAGCCATCTGCATGTGTATAGGTAGATGCTTATATTTACCCAGAAATCCAAAACTGTGATAGATATGCTTATATTTGTAAAACAGTGAGGGAATGGGTTTTGTTCCACTTTTATTTGATAAAAAGCCTTGCAACTTGTTGATACAAATGTCTTTTCCTTTTAAGAGGAAAAGAATAAAAAGGGCGAAGGATAAAAATAATATTCTTTAAAATACAAGACTTTAAGAATGTGATTAGATATAGAATAAAATATAACAATTTTTTCATCCTCAGAATAGTCTGAATAAGATTTAATATTCCTCTGAAGATATATGCCCATATATCCTTATATTTGTAATGCTAAGAAGGCTCCAAGTCTCTTAGAGAATAATATCTATAATAATATAGTAATATAATATATATAATAATAATCTGGCCATATATAATAGCCAGATATATTTTAACATTGTAAAAGCTTTGACTGACTAATGACTTGAAAGGTCTTCCAGTAAGTGTTAAAAATATTTGCTAAAGGAATTAAGTTTAAAAATTAAATTCATTTTATGTCTGTCTCGAGAATTAGACACCAATCCAGCCGAGACAACCATGGTGAACACAGCAGACAATCCTAATCTCCGTATCAGAACACTAAATACCTCTCCTTCCTCCACTGGAAGAAGAAAACAGAAAATAATAGATACTGAACACAGTATTGTTTTCTAGAAAGGGAGGAAGTACTAAAGATCAGTCTCAAATCTACTTACAACATCAGATAGTTTCTCACAGATGGGGCAGGAAGGGAAGAAATTAACTAGAAAACTTGAATTTTCCTAAAGATTCAGTAAATAAAAGATTGGGGGGGGGGGCGGAAGGCATCACATTTTACGTCACTGTAAAAAAATTCATCATGTATATTTAGGACATAATGGTGTATAATAAGCATTAAGTATTCAGGAACATTAGATGGATGGTACAGAAAAAGTCCTTAATTAATCCAATCGGATTAATTTTTCTAAAATATGTGCAATTAGGAAAACCATTAAAACCAGCTATTTGTATAGGGCAGGGGATGGAGATTATTTGTAGTCACAAATACACTATGACAAATTCTAATTGCAGTTGCATACATAAAACCCAATTAAAGGGGCATTGTGTGAATTCAAAAGCACCTAAAAGATAAATATGATGTCTCAGACTCTTATCCCACAAAAAGGTCTACCTAAACATTTTTTCAAGTAGCCTGTTGACAGGGATCTGAAACTTTTTTGCTTGCAAAGAAATGGAAGTCCCAGTGTTCTGGGCTTTTTTACTAATTTTATTTAAATATGAATTCCACACTTTTCTCTATCATCTCCCAGTTTTTGAAGGTTATATAGGAATGAACACCAACAAAAGAAAAGGATAGAACCATTATTAGGAATTTGTCAAATTCATCAAAGGAACTTAAAACATTTATCATTCTTTCTTTTCTAAGTAGAAAGGAAGAAGAGTCAATTAATACAACATGCTGTTCTGTTCATATGGAAGTTACTGCTGTTTAATATGTACATCACCGTAGTCAAGCTGAGACTTTAGCAGCGCTGCAATTCTTTCTGCAAGGTTAATTCTAAAGCTATGAATACTCAGAATTTCTTTTTATGCCATAATTTTACATATGAGAATTACTTAGGTCTTGCTTTTACAAGTCTTTATTCAGGTATGTAAGTATATGTATATGTCCTGTCATAGAAAATCTTCTCTGCAATCTGCTTGAAGGCAGTAGGTTGTATCTGGCAAATAAAAACTTGTACCTGTGGAGTAAATCTCCTCCAAACAGGTTCATCTGAAAGAATGGCTTAATTTGATTTTCCTAGGAAAATATAAACCTCACATCTTAAGCTGGTTTTGGAAACGTGGAATTAGTAGATTCTTGTCCAGATTCAAAACAAAATTGAAGAAAAAAGTGAAGGTAAAGCTCTGCTCAACTCATCCTAACGCCACCAGGAGAAATACCATTATGAGACAGTGCAGTTATTTCATTGGTTATGAAGTAATAATTGGTTTTCAGGCATTCATATTAATACACTGGGGAATTTATCAGCTTCTGACAGTAATCCTGTCAGTGGGATCCAGGCCAGCTGACTTGCATGCAAATACTTTTTTCATGGAGATAACTTGTATTTAGGACTGCTGAGGAGGCGACGGCACTGGCCAATTTCAAACTGTACTAGCAGCATGCACAAGGTCGAATACACCTCCATGTGGCAATCTAGGACTACACACCAGTTAAATGTCTCTCAAACCTTGCCTCTTGTTAGTGCCTTGCACAGGTTGAAATAAACACACCCTGTGAAATATCAGTGATTATGACTAGTCATTACATACTTTTATGCAACATAGAAGACTTGTCTTTTCTTCAGCATTGTTGTGGTTTAGCCCATACTAGCTACTATGAAGAAAATTAACTCTATCACAGCCAAAACCAGCACAAGCATGCTCTCCTCTTCAGGCAGATACTTATTTGGTACTATATTGCATACTGTTGCAGATCAAATCAAACAGTACATTTGAAAAGGATATGGATTACTGGCACTCAGAGCTATACTGAACTTTGAAAGACAAAGTGAGACTTTAGAGCTGTATTTGCCATTAGTGAGGCTTTTAGGTAAGGATAATTTGACATCACTGCTGGACAAAATTGTAGACAAGGAGAATACAACTGATGTTCTCTAGAGAAATTTACAAAAAGGGAAGCAAACATGGCTCTATTTGTTAATAATATTTCAAGTTTGGCTGAGTTCACTGTTAAAGAAGATTTTTATAAAGGGTTCATTGTACGGTATTTTAGTGAAAAGGACAGTAAAATATTTATACAGCTTCTGTAAAGTGTCTTAATTTGCTACCTGAGATGAGGTCAGTAGGGGTATGCGTTTTCAAGGGGGATACAGATTATTTCGTTTTAGGCGCAGTGGTATCTACTCAATTTCTGCTGTCCCAGAAGGGACTATGCCTCTGTCTGAACCCTTTGAGAACCTTTATGAGTTTGGATAGAAACTGGATTGACCTGAAACTGTCTATGCTGGGTCCTAGCCTGGGCTATAATGGCAACCCTAAGTGAATGCCAAGGTCAAGTTATTGTGCAGCCATAATATTTGGTGGAAAAGACACCTATGAAGGATGACGCCATGAAGAGCTGGAATAGTGTATACACAATCATGGACAAGTTGCAGCCGGAGTCCACTACAAAATTCAGAATTGGAAATTAAGTGGTCATTTTTCACAAGCACACTGGTTAATCTCACACACACACACACACACATTAATCAAAGAGAAAAGCTCCACTTTTCATTTCAGTGATGAGTGTCTCCTGGACAGTATATCTTAATCAAATAAAATTTATGATTGAGATGAGTGCCAATTATTTGAATGATCGGGGGGATCAAATGTAATGGTGACATACAGGGATCAGTGCCATTAATACTTTTAGTCCTAAACTATGAGGTTTTTTAATGAAATTATTCGTTAGGCAAACAGGCTCTGAGCGTCAGACAAAAGGCAGAAGATATATACAAAATATTTTGTATAGAACAAGTCAAATGGAATATAAAGGTTAGTTTAAATAATAAAAATGCAATAAGTTATTCTTTGTCACACGACATCATTTATTTTCATCAAACGATGGACTAACACCCTAAACACTCTAAATACCCCTGACATTCATTTTTTGTTTTCTAAGCCTGCATACTCAGTTTACAAATAGCAAGACTTAAAAACTTTTAATATTAGCTAGAGCTGTTCAGTGTCTGAGAGTAAAGATCTATGGATGAGTCAGGCAGCTTAATTTATCTTTTCAGATTATTCTAGGAAAATGTTGGATCTAATTTAAAAAATTTACACAGCTTCCTTAATTTCTCTTTGACGCCTTAGGAGAAAGACTTGTTCCCAAGAAGTCTACTGGAATAACCAAATGTTAGATGAATAGAATCTTGTTTAAGGTTTATAAATGTCTAGCATATCACAGAGGCAAACTGTTAATTACATTTTAATGATGTCTAAGCAGTCAATTGAAACTGAAAGAAATTTTACATCTAAATAGCATCTTCTAAGCAAGAAGCAGGAAAACATTTAAATTTAAGTTAATGACACTATAATCACCAGAGAGAGAACTGGTCTCCACAATTACCATGATCTCTCTTGAAACTTCTCCAAGTGAAATGTGTTATTCGGTAATCTATTCTATACCTGTAAATTGCACTAAAATACTACCACACACTGCAGTACGTTTGTAACTCCATGAGAGCAGAGAAGGGACAATGTGTGTGCTGGCTGCTTGGGGAGCAGGTGGCCAGGGCACCTACTGGACCATTAGTACCTACTGGCTACAGCAGCTGGCAATTTGAAACATAATGCTTCTTCATCCTTGGGGTAGGGACATCCTTGCTGAATTACTGATGAGAATACATTAAAAAATACAAAATTAGAAATTTAGCACTTTAAGGTATTTTTCACTGAAGAGATTAATTCAGCTGAAGGAAATGGATAACATTTTAAGGAATCCATCCTTTTATATTAACTTCTGTCAAGTTTTAATTTACTAATTCAAAGCTAATTGCAAACTGTTGAAGCTCATGAGTACTGCTCACAGAACTCATGTGTTGATCACAGTGGTGAATCAGACCTTTGGTTTCATGTCAAGGGAGACTCCTTGCTTTCCTGCACCAGAACTACCATTTAACTGAAAGAGAAGTTCACTGAGCTGTTAACAGTGCTGAAAGCCATTTCCTTGACTTACATGTGTAAAAGAGAACCACAAATTCTGTGTGTGGTATTATTGCTTTTTTAATAGAGAAAGAAATTGGCTGCATACAGAAGGATAATCCAGACCTAAAATGTAATACAAAGGAGTGCCTCCCTGCTTTAGCCTATGCTTCATTCTTTTAATGTATATGGCTTTCTTGAGGTTTTGTGTCCTAATCTAAAATTAGCAGTAGAAATCCTTACGAGACGAAGTGCTCTGCTCTCTCTGTTCCAGCAACTGAGCTCACTGTATCTGTAGGGTTTATAGGGCAGTTTTGTTTATCAGTAAAATGGAATAAAATACTTGGACTTAAATCTTACTGCTACATCCTAAGATAGAAAATTATTCTCAGACTTCTGCTGTTACCTCTTATGAAGACCTCATACATATTAGTATCATCCTTGTTGTTACATAGCATAATATTCCTGTCTGCATTACCCAGATCAGTAATGCAGCTACTGCTAAGGCTCTGCTTCCAGAAGGAGTTATGCATTGTGCATATAAGTGTTGGCAGAAAGAAATCTGACCTACTGAGACAAACTTTTCATTTAAGTGACTTTTTGGACTGTTTCAACTTAATAGTTTCTGAGGTAACACATACAAATATAAGACTGCATTTTTTACAATTAATTATTAATTCTTTTATACCCTATTGATTGCTTGGTTCCCTAATCACTATCATAATTCAGCAGAACCTCATGTATATCCCTAATACAAAATGTTACATATTTCCCATATCAGATATCCTTTACAACTATATAATACATACGGAAACCTTTCTCTGACGGTAAATTAGCAGTAATCTTAAAAGCAGTTGTAAGGATTCCAAAGTGAGAAACTATGAAGACAGACAAATCTAAAGGAATGGGGAAAAAACCAAAAATTTTCATGACATAGGTATATAACATATACTGAGGATAAATAGTATACAGTTCAGACTAGATGAACAGTCCTATTTATAAAGGAAAGACTACTTTCCTTCCAGCAGAGAACATTTTGATTCTATCTAATCCATAAAGAACCAAAGACACACAGACACAAGAGAAAAAGAAAAGACTTGAAAAGCAGAAAGCATGGAAAAGTCTGTTTGTGTGAGATTAGACATACATATAATAACAGATTACTTGTACACCTAGTATTTCCAGACCCAAAACTTGATAGGCACTCTCATATGTTGAGTAGTCATGTCAGGTATGCGATAGTATGTGTCAAGTCTGAAGTTATTTTATCCAGTTTAAAGAACTAACATACAAAAAAATGAACAAAGGGAACACATTTATCCCTTCGAAGTGATTTCAATACTGTGGTACCTTCAGTCCTCAGAGCTGGAAGATAAATAAGGACTTCAAAAAACAGGCTGCTGAAAATTCACTGATATTCTTTAGGAATGATAATGATGGCATCAGAAATGCTGTCTAGGTTTAGTGAAAAAACATAACAATATAATCTTTCCACTCATACATTTCTAAATGACTAATGACTAATAGAAATGTATAGATAAGAAATTCAGGGACAAAACTCATCAACTGATATCCCCATGAATGTTATTGTGAGTTTCTTAATTGAATTTAAAACATTTCTTCTCTCTCAGCTAACACAATGACTGCTTCTTTATCTTTAATTGCTAAGTTGAGGCTGATTTAAATGAAACACATTTTTATGTTACATGGATGTTTACATTTAAAGTTATATTCCATCAGGAGATTTAGATGAAAGTAGTGATTAAAAATACTCTATATATAAATTTAAAGAGAAGCTGAAACAGTATCTCTAGATCCTTTGAATTAGAATTACAAATTCTCTTGAAACTTTGCAAAGGAACATTGAAAGACTGAAAGAAAATTGAAATCCCTGCAAATTTAAAAAATTAGGCTTTCAGAATCCAAATAATAGCACTAAAGTTAATGGCTATAGATGAAAAATAAACCTGTTTGTTTACAAAATGAATTTGCAGTCACTTTTAAGTACCACCTTTTGTCTCTGACGCCCTCTAATTACACTGGAATTGTGATGCTGCCAAGAGGGCTCTTTTGTGTTTGTAGCTTTATTTTAATGGCACTCTGTAGCTGCTGGCAGCTGTTGTGAGTCAGAGCACTGATTTTACAAGGAGGGACAGCAAATACAGTATCACATTACTCTATGATTTATGCAAACTAAAAGCTAGGTTGCCATTTGCTGACAAGCAAAAAGAAAGTGAAGCTTCTAGGGTTTATGGGGAGCCTTTGACATCTATAGACAGAAATAACCATATGTTCAATAGATAATGAAAAAAAAATATATTTTTCTTGACCTTCTGAAAATAATTTATCTGTGTAGTGAGTCACTAAACGCCTGCCTATTTTTAAAGAATTGCACGGAAGGCAAAAGTCAAAAGGAATTCATGACAATCTGAAATAGAAAATGTCTCTCGTAAGCCTACATTCTTTCACAGATTAAACAATACTGTGCAACTGACAGACTGAATAGTTTTCCCTACAATTTATATGCAGCTTTGAAACTTTTAAACTGGAAAAAAACCATGCTAAGTACTAAACTGCCATAGTGGATGATCTTGCTTCTCATTACACATGTGTATAAAAACAACACAAAACTTGACTTTTGAATCAAGTTTGAGCCAATGAAAGTCACATGAAAAAGGTACTCACTTTTTCTTTAGTCTTCGGTCCTTTTCTGCTTGGGTTCCAAGTTTTCCTAATCCCAGGGATTCCTGAGCTGCTGCCTCTGTTTCCATGTAGCCTCCTGGAAAACACAGCAAAACAAGCCCATCATGTTTTCTCATAGCTCTTTCCCAGTTTTTCTCATCCTCAACCCTTCAATCTCCCTCCCACCCACCACTACCACCTATGTTTATTTCCTTAAACCATGATACCTGGTGTTTGTGGATGACATTTATCACCTATGAAAGTAAATTTTGGCAAGCGTTTGCTATGTGGAAAAGAGTGTAGAGGGAAAGACTGTTTCCTCCTTGTGTTTAGCAGAAGTTTATGAAGAGAGCAACTTTATTTCTTTTGCCTATTTTTCCTTGCCTCCTGAAGATCAATCTCATGGTCCTAAGTAAGCAATGCCCTCACCATTTTTTAATCTTGGTTGAGAAAGGTACAGATGAAAGGGCCTTCTCAAGAACTCAAGTTCTCAAGAACTTGTCATTATTATTGACATAATATAGCATTACGTAATGTTGTACTACTAAAGTCTTCATTTTGCTCTCATAGAGAGTCTTAGAGTCTTGATGTCGTCATCTCTGTGAACTCCCAAGCCAGAGATGACACAAAGAATCTGCCAGAGAAGTGAAAAGCCTCCCAGATCTTCCTAGATGTGTCTCATGGGCACCTAATTCCTGTCAAAGGAATGGGAACTTGAATAACTTGCATAGAGTGACAGGAAAGCTCGCGATAAACAAGGACACCTGGACCAATGAGATCATATTATAAACTAAGGACATTACTGCTACTGTATGATGAGCATGCATCATAAAATACATCCACTAATGTTACTTTCCCAGTGCAGAAGCAGAAAGATGCTCTGACTTTTTTACTGCAGCCTGGATTCAAGGAAGAAGGGACCTGCTTATGTGTCTAGTGTGGTATTCCCCAAGTGGGTGAGTTTAAAATCAAACAAATAAATAAACAAAAGCCATCTATGGTTCCTGTAACATTCCTTTTCCCTCTTCCCATAATTAAAGAAATCTTGACGAATCTAGAAATCTTGGCTCTTGATTCTGAGAAAGAACTCCTAAGGCATGAATTTACCTTTGAACACAAATGGTTTGACAGAGGTTGTAAAACTAGCAGATTACAAAATACTGAAACTTTGGCAAGTTTAGCAGTAGAAAACTAATCATTTCAGAGCTCTGCTCTTTTGGGTGATAACCTGGCTCTGTTGAAGTTTGTGGTAAAACTTTGGAGGTTACAGTATTGCTTCTTAAATATAAGTATATATTACATGAGATTTTTAGAGATATTATAGAATTAGTTATGGAAATGTGATGTGTACTTATACTGTATAATATCACTGGGATCCCTAATATGTTCTGCATTGACATGAACTTTTAAAGCGCTCATTAAGCATAATTGTGTGCATGTTCAAATATGCATATATAAGAAAACAAATTAATGTTTCTGTAGCTCAAAATTACATTTATTACCTCTTTAATATTTGATAAGCTATTGAAGAAAAGATATTTTCATATTAAAAATAAGTAGTACGTATATATATAAATTATAATGTTTAATTTAAGCAAGGAATTAAATGAGATTCCTTTATTTATGTTGTATAATAAATTTAAGTTGTAAAAACCATACAAATATATTGCAGTGCACTAATGATAGGGCTTACTATCTTGATTTCTGTGATACAGTAACTTACTATAAATAGAACTATTAATTACATAGCTGCACAGATAGCCTACCTGTCATAGAACTGATCCAAGTACTACCATGATTGATATTTTTTAAATCTTGTTTGGTCTTTAATGAACGAAAATTGCCACTCAATATTTGGTTTTCTTTTGATATCTTAAGAATTAAGATGAGAAAAACTATAATTCAGCTGCTCAATGTCGCTTCAATTTCTAAAAATATTTTGCATCTACTTTTTGGCCAGTTAATAGTCCTACTGTTACTTTTACACATGCCCGTAAACCTAGTTTGCTTAATTAAAATGTGAATTATACTGAAATCCTTGCTGTTTCATTTAATAGCAGATCTTCACTAATATTGTTCTGTGATTTCATGAGCTAGCATTGAGATTTACAAATAAGCTTTATCCAATTATATGTATGCCTTATTACACATGGTGGGTATTATTAAGAAATTAGTCTTTTGCAGATTACATTGTTCCTGCTATTTTATTTTTGTTCTACATTGCAAGAAACTGCAAGGAAGACTAGCATTTTGTTACACCTTTATCCTCTGTGTTCCTGAATTACTGTGACATCATAGATTATTATGCATAATCTACCAGCATCAATAGAATTGGTTTTATGGAATGTAAATGTGAATTAATAATGCACTCTGAAGTTATAAAGTTCTCCATCAGTGCAGATGGTGACATACAGGTGTATTTGAAAGGCTCATTTAAGAGATCCTGAAATACATTACACTATTAAAAAGACTGAATAAATCACTTTTATTCTTCTTAAAGTGGGAAAAAAAGCCAATTTAAATTGTGATTAGAATTTTTTTTCCAAGAACATAAAGTTCAGTGGGAGAAGAGAAAAGTTGGAGTATAAATGGAGAATGCTCAGTTATTGAGTTTTGGTACTCTGACCTGAATGTTACCTTATTTTATTCTGTATGATTTTAGTGATGGGTTTATTAGTTGTGATAAGGACATATTTTAATATGAATTTATTTTTTTAATTTTAGGTTTACATATTGCAAACTCTTAAAATTTTTTTACAGGTGCTATTTGGTCACCATGGCAGTAAAAATTTAGTGCCTCGCAAATTCATATGTGACATCTTCCTATCTAAGAAATAGCTAATATCTCTATTTTACTGACACATCTATTCCAATTTGATGGTTTGTTGTCATGTGTATACACACTAATCTAGCTAATACTAATCTATGCATCTTAATCTAGCTAGATCAGATAGCCTAGCAACACAGACTGCAGCGAAGGATGTATTTGCCTATCTGGGCATGCAGACTGTGAGCCTTTGCTAAAGACTGTCATTTCACCTTCTATTGCTTATGCTACCTAAGGTAATTCAATAAAGTTATGCTACCACTTTTTTTAAAAATTTTGCATGTGGTGTGTATTTTCCCATGGAAAATCACAGAGGAAAATTTTTACCAGGAATTAATTAGACTAGGGTCTTCTTAGCAAGGGAAAAGGAGAGAAGTAGTAGAAAGAAAACAAAGCATTGCTGTGAGCATCACAGCTAATTGAAAGAGTATGGTGAGGACATTCAGTGACAGGCACTAGCAGACATCTATCGACACAATGAAATCTGAAAAGTGATTACACTTACTTGCAAGGACCTTCCACATCACATAGCTACACTGCTTATAACAGTTTATTACTTACTCCTTTCTCACCTCCTCTTTATTTGGCCATTTGAGAATACACTGATAGCACTTCTACCCTAATTCAAGAGACTATTGAAGCAGTAGCTTCAGTGAAGAGGATGACTCTTGTAATTTGTGCCAGGAGTCTGTTTTCATTTACGTTATAGCAAACTCATGACAAATACAACTGCTGATAGCAATGAAGTTTAATGGAAAAGTGCTGCCAGACAAAACAGAAAAATAAGCAAACTGGAAACTGAAAAGCGGCAAAATTAAAAATAGGAAAATGACTGTGAAAGGGTGATGTTGGCTTGTTACCACTAATGCCTTACTGAGCTGTCCAAGACGAGCCTTCTCTTTTTTACCGAACAAGCGTCCTATCGAAGACTTGATGCCTTTCTTCTTGGGAGCTTTGTGCAGGGAGTCCTGGCTGCTATTGACACTGCCAAGACCAATGCTTTCTTGCTCCAATGAGGCAGGCAAGCTACTACAAAATGATAATAAAGAAATGGAATAGATAACATGGCAACATTTGCAGGTAAGGTTTTATTTCTTCTGAGCAGCACTGCAAACAAATTGGTTATACTTCAGCAATGATCTCTGAACAAGTGAAACAATCTCATCATCTTCTTTAAACAATTTAGCAACATGTAGGGCAATACAAGATCACCTTTTGTCCATCAGTCTGAATGGATCATACTTGAAAAAAAGGCTGAAAGTAAATAAATATTTTCAATTTACTAAGAAAAATTGATGAAAAACACAGGAATCAGCCTGCAGTTTGTCTTTCTAGGATTTGCAGTTTCACTCCTTCTAGTAATGATTGAAACTGTACCTCAAAAAAGAAATATCCAGCATATATGGGCAGGGTCCAAAGTGGCAATAGTCACACCATTGCATCCAACTGGGGAATAAGACAGGCCAACCAGAGCAGCAACAAATGTTCTGCTGCCTCTCAAGATGAGAACCAGAAGGCCAACCAGCTCAAGAGTGTGCTTGGCTAAGGTGGATGGATCCTTTTGCATCCCTCCTGGGAAACCCACATGCTCAATTACCTCTCTGAAATGCCTGTACACCAACGCATGCAGCATGAGGAATAAACAGGAAAAATTAGATGTGCGCACTTGCAGGGCTATGATATCATTGCAGAGATATGGTAGGATACCTCACATGACCGGAATGCTGTCATGGATGGCTATGTATTTTTCAGGAAAGATAGGCCAGAAAGTCGAGGTGGTGTTGCCCTTTATGTGAAATCAATGGTAATGTATTAAGGTCTGCATAGGGGCAGATGAAGAATCAGTTGAAAACTTAAGAATTAAGGGACAGGCTAACATGGGTGATACTGTTGAGGATGCTTACTACAGGCCACTTGATCAGGAAGAAGTCGTCAATGAGTCCTTCTAAAAACAGATGGAAGTAGCCTCATGATCACAGGCTCTAGTTCTCATGGGGAACTTCCACCTGATAGTTGCTGGAGAGACAGCACAGCTAAAGACACACAGTCCAGAAGGTTCCTGAAAAGCACTGATGATTACTTTTTGACACAAGTGGTGGAGGAGCCAATGAGAAGTGTGTTGTGGGACCTCATGCTAAAAAGGACTGGCTGGGGATGTGAGGGTTGGGGGCAGCCTTGACTGAAGTGACCATGAGATGGTGGCATTTAGGATCCTGTGTGAAAAGAGCAGGGCAATAAGCAGGATTATGATAAGCACTCTGGACTTCATGAGAGCTAACTTCGGCCTCTTCAAGGACCTACTTTGTGGAATCCTATAGGTTAGGGCTCTGGAAGGTAGGGGGGATCCAAGAGATCTGGTTAATATTCAAGCAGCACTTCCTCCAAGCTCAAAATTGATGCATCTCTATGAGTAAGAAATCAAGCAAAGGGAGCAAGAGACCTGCATGGATGAGCAAGTAGCTCCTGGTAAAACTCATACAGAAGAAAAAAGTTTACAGATTGTGGAAAAAGGGAGAGACTACTTGGGAAGAATATGGTAACTCTGTCAGAGTATATGGGGATGCAACGAGGAGGGCTAAGATCCATTTGGAATTAAATCTGAAGGTACATCAAGGACAACAAGAAGGGCTTGTTCAAATACATCAGTAGCAAAAGGAGGACTAGAGAAAATGTGGGCCTGCTAAATGAGATGGATGCCCTGACGACAAATGATACAGAGAAGACAAGAGTTACTGAAAGTGCTCTTTGCTTCAGGATTTATTGCTAAGGCTAGCCTTTGGGAATCCCTGACCCTGGAGGCAAGAGAGAAAGTCTGGAGAAAGGAAGAGACTCCTTTGGTCAAGGAGGATCTGGTTAGAGATCATTTAGGCAAAACTGACTTATCACAAATTCATGGGCCTTGATGGAAAGCACCCATGAGTTCTGAGGGACCTGGTAGGTGTTATTGCTAAGCCACTCTCCATTATCTTCGGAAGGTCATGGAGAACACGAGAGGTGCCTGGGGACTGAAGGAAAGCCAGTGTCATTCCAGTCTTCAAAGAGGGTGAGAAGGAAGATTCAGAAAACTACAGGGCAGTCACCTCCATTGTTGGAAAGGTGATGGAACAGCTCATTCTGGATGTCATCTCCAAGCATGTGGAAGAAAAGAAGGTTATCAAGAGTAGTCAACATGGATTCACCAAAAGGAAATCACACCTGACCAATCTGCTAACCTATGACTGAATGGCTGGCTGGGAAGAGCAGTGAATGTTGTCTACCCTGACTTCAGCAAGGCTTTTGATACGGTTTCCCATAACATCCTCATAGGTAAGCTCAGGAAGTATGGGTTAAATGAGGGAACAGTAAGGTGGATTGTGAATTGGCTAAATGGCGGAGTTCAGAGGGTTGTCATCAGCGATGCCGTCAAGTTGGAGACCTGTAGCTAGTAGTGCTCCCTGGGGGTCAGTACTGGGTCCAGTCTTGTTCAACTTATTAATCAATGTCCTGGGTGAAGGGACAGAGTGTAGGATCAGCAAGTTTGCTGATGATATGAAGCTGGGCGGAGTGGCTGATATACCAGAAGTCTGTGCTGCCATTCAGCGAGACCCGAATAGGCTAGGGAGCTGGGCAGAAAGGAAGTTCAACAAAGGCAAGTGTAGGGTCCTGCACCTAGGGAGGAGTAACCTTATGCACCAGTACAGGTTAGGGGCTGATCTGCTGGAAAACAGCTCTGTGGAAAGACCTGGGAGTCCTGATTGACTTGTTGACCATTAGCCAGTGATGTGTAATTGTGGTAAAGAAGGCCAGTGGTGTCCTGGGGTGCATTAGGAAGAGTGTGACCAGCAGATCATGGGAGGTTATCCTCCCTCTCTACTTTCTCTACTCAGCCCTGGTGAGGCTGCATCTGGGCTCCCCAGTTGAAGAGAGGTGATCATATCAACTCATACAAATACCTTAAGGGTGGGTGTCAAGACGATGGGCCAGACTCTTTTTGGTGGTGTCCAGCAACAGGATAAGAGGCAATGGGCAGTAACTGAAACACAAGAAGTTCTATCTAAATATGAGGAAAGACTTCTTTACTTTTGGGGTGAGAGAGGACTGGAACAGGCTGCCCAGAGAGGTTATGGGGTCTCCTCTGAAGATATTCAAAACAGCCTGGATGTGATCCTGTGCAACCTGCTTTAGGTGAAACTGCTTTGGCAGCAGAAGAGGGGTTGGACTAGATGTTCTCCAGAGGACCCTTCCAACCCCAACCATTCTGTGATTCTATGATTCTGCATTTTAGCACTGACAAACGTTCTTAGGGTCATGCAAAAGACAAAGGATAAGTCTTTCTCTCTCATGGCAGGGGAAACAATTGCCAAGAAGCAGCAAGAAGAAATTAGTCATTTTGGAATAGTTAAACAACAACATAATCTGAAAAGAATAACACCAGGTAAAACTGTGAAGTACCAATTCCTATTACAAATATCTTACCTTCTGGCATCATTGTGGTATGAAGAAGGAAGGGTATGAGTCATTCTGATAGTTCTGGGTGTTGGAGGAGGAGAAGTTTCACATTTGATTGTGGCTTTATCTTCACGCCCATCTTCTTCAACTACTGCAATCTGGGGGAGAGAGACCCCATTGAGAGCAGATTAGCTTTTCAAGAAAGTTTCAACATATGCTGCAGTAATTTGTCAAGTGAACTGAGCATGCATGGTTTCAGGTGCATTTTTTTTTTCTTTTTTGGCAAATTGTAAGGATTCTTATGTTTAAAAAAAGCTATTGGGAAAGAGCAATTGTCTAAATATGTCAGATTAAAGTATGCATTTGAAAGAAAGATCACATTTGAAGAAGAAATTAATTCCTTTTATGCCAAACAGGTTGATCCATTGAGGGTCTAAACATGAAAGTAACCTTAGACATGAGAGTGTCTCTTCATTAAACAGGATTATTTGAGTAAACAAAGTTTCTCAGGGATGTAAGGGAGAAGGTAAATACAGCTATAAATAGGACCACTCTCTCCATAGGTTGTTAACAGAATGGTCAGAATGCTTGAAAATAAGCATGGACAAAAATGAATTTTTGATATCACAGCATATAATGATTTACCTTTAATATTATCTCCTCTCATGCAAACATAAACCCCATAATCAGTACCAATGCTGTAAACAACTTTACATTGCTTGAGAAGACTTCAGGTAATCTCACTGTGGTTCCTCCAGCAAGAAGAATGGTCAAAATACATTTGAAAGTAATTCTTTTGCATCCACGCATTTTATTTATTTAGTTTTAAACTGCATTCCTTTAAGTTTATGCTCTAGAGGCTACTACTCCAAGGTATCACTGGTGAGCCTTGATTCTGTGGCTTAGCTGTGACACCTGCAAGCCTTTCCAGATAGGATTAAAATAATTATATTCAGGAATTGAATGAAAAGGAGCAGAGGGCATGCAGAGGCTGGCAAGGTTATCTGAATAGCAGAGGAATATGAAAAATGTGCTCTCCCAAACTTAAAAAAACCCTCTAGTATCATACCTTCCTCCGATGTTTCCTTAGGTCACTTGGCTTAGGTTGGTAACAAAAGCAGCAACATCAAAAAAAGAATGATTAATAAATCTTATTGAGCATAACAAAATGCCACACATCCATTCTTCTCACATTCAAAAGTGGAAAGCAGAAGTTTCATTAATACCATCCATATTATATGCTAAGTATACACTTGCTATCATAACATAAACCCTGACAAATATGCCAATTTGGGAAAGCAGTTATTTTTTCTAACGCTATGATCGCCTTCATTTTCATAAGTGTATCAAGAACTGGACATTGCAAGCTTATCACAGCATTTTTTATTTTTTGAGTTTTCATATAAATCTTTCTGCTACCCCCAGCAAAGATTCAGTTTTATCTAATATTACAAATGTATTGGTGTCTCGACCAGTATAAAAAAAAATACCATCAACAAATACTATGTCTGAAAAAGGGGTCTTTCTCTCCAGTTATCCCATACCAAAGTGACTAGCATTTCCAGTAAATGGATACAAATTCACCCATCTTCTGCACTGGAGCATTGTTTGGGAGTAGAAGGCTGCTAGAATATGTCTTGTTCGACTCCCTTTTCATTTTTATTTTTGTTAGATGTTCCATTTATTTAAAGTTGAAAATACTCTGCAGGATATATTTACTGCATTTACCTGGGCTGTGGAAACTTACACAGTACTGCTTCTTCAGCCAGCTCCTACAGGATTATTAGGCAATTTGTGCTTTAGAGATCAAACTTCTACAAAACATTTCACAACACAAAGTTTCCACTTAGAAGATGTCTGACAGCCAGTAAGGAGGAGATATTCAACACTGAGCTCCTGCTGAAACAGTGCTGGGAAGAAGTGTCCTGAAATGGTTGATGAGGGTGAGCAAGCTTGTGGGCTATGCTGCTAAGCATGCAGTCAGGCGCTGCTTCTACAGCTTATGGTATACCTAGAACTCAACTGCAACTTACGCCTTACAGACATACCTATTTGAGCTTTAGCGCAGCTAGAGCTGGATACCAGTGAGCCCATGGCAACATGAAGAACAGAGGCTATGCTGTCATTTCATATTTGAATCTGATGAACCTACTGACCCAAAGCTACTTTGTCCAAATCAAGGCAACAGTGCAGGTGTCTGCTGGAAGGTCAGTTTAACCATTGCATTTATCTGTAGCCAGACTGCTTTGTTTAACTGCATGGTGAAATGGAGGTAATCTGCATATTTGTGAAGGTGCTGCTTTGGTTAAGTGGGTGGTACCACAGCATCCTGTACACCTGCCTCCTCCACAACTGTCTGTGCCACCATCGTTTTCATTTCTGCTGTTCAGCAGTGGGAACTGGGGGCTTCAAAGAATCAGTACTGCAGTCTGCCACAGTTGCCAGCCCTGACCTCCCCTCTGCTGTCCCAAGAAGACAGCAAACACCATGCCTGAACTGGGAGGAGTAGAGTTGGATGCAAGTTATCAGTTCCCAGGAAAAGGGAGTACTTAGCTAAATAATGGTAGACAGAAGCCCCTAGTCCCAGCTGAGCAGAATGAACAGCCAGGCTTCACTCCCACTTCTTCTTAGCAGCCTTCTTGGCTAGGAGAGTTAAGTTCTGCCTTGTGATTGAGATCAAGGCTCATTTCCCCTCTGCTGAGAGGCTCCAAAGGGAACCATTGCTGTTGCTGCCCAGGAATGGACCACAAGGGGACATCATGTTTATCAGAGAAACAGCAAATAAAAAATAGGATTACACATATCTTATTCTCCTCCCTGCACATAGAGATCAGCAGAGGCAGCTGCTTTGATTCAATCCTAGTGCTTAAAGGGATGAATTCACCCAGGCTCCAAAATGGTTTGTAGATCGCTCTGAAAGCTGAATCCTTCATCTGCATTCTTATCAGAGGTTTATGTCTCGAATATGTCAATGCGTATTACCTTTATTTACTTGACTGTTGCACTGTTACTTTTTGTCTAGGACAAAAAGTAAATTTTTTTTGCAAATCCCCTTTCAAATCAAACCAGGCATTTCAGAATATGTCCTCAAAGGTACAGTATTTTAAAAATGCTTTGCATGTCAATTTGATGGCTTGGTATCTATTTATGTGTGCTGCTTGTAATGTTAAAAATATATCAGTGAAATGAACTATTGGAAAAAACCCACTTATTTCAAGTGTTTGATATACCATGATGAATACACACAAAATGTTGCAAGTATATGAGTACACCAAATATAGAAGTATATCCAAATGATTATATATATGAAATACTAGAAGGTTTTAAGGTCTTCTGGACATTTCCTGGAGGTTTAAACTTGGCAGTATTCCCACAGACTACTGTGTAATAACTGTATCACTTCACAGCTTTTCATTAGTAAACATTTTTACATATAAATTGATTACAGCAATTCCAGTAATCAGTTCTGTTTCTGATTAATTCCACAGCCTGTGTGCTGGAAGCCCTTGGTCCTCAGACCATTATGCCCCTGGTGAACCATGCAATCCTCAAAAACACAGCACAAAACCCCAAACCACCCAAATGTCCATATCCTAGCAAATTTGCTATCTACATGTACATCAAAGAGGTGAATAAAGAATTAGAGAGAGAAGCCATTCATACAGTGAAAAATTAAGTATTTGATACCAGAAATATCACACCTAAAATTGTCATCACAAAGTTTCTTACCAGCGTCATAACTCCCATTCTGTCCATCTCCCTGGCTGGACTGCGAGGGGTGAGCTTAGGAGTTGAGTGTCCGCTGGGAGGAGATGAACTTGCAAGTGACGATGCTGTCACCGACCCAGTAATGGAGGTACCTTGGTGGACTCTGGCCAGATTTAAGCCTTCCAGACTCACACTGGCCACTCTGTTCTCTATCTCTTCTGCACGCAGTTCTGTCGACTCTTTCTCTTCTTGGATTAACCTTATTTGACAAAATAAAATGTTGTATTTGTCTCTGATGCCCCTAAAGCAAAACTAAAAAACATTCTTTCAAATGAGGTTTGAAAGTAAAAAATAAAGATAAATATCATAGCTCAACACCAAAATAATATTGAAAAGGGTATTTTCTTAATCACCAGAATGATAAGATATAGACCATATAGGGGAGGGGGAGTTAACAATCCGATTTACTACAGGAAAATAATTCGTCTTAAGTTGGCTTCATCTGATTTTCTATTGCTAAAGCAGAAACACAAACTTAAAATCTAATGAAACTGGGCCTTTAAGAAGGGAATTGTTAAAATAATCCAAATTAAAACAAGAGAACATGCAAAACAAATTGTCTGTTTCATCCCTATGAATTGATGAAAAAATGACAATTGTTTCTAAAGCTCTCTTAGCAAAAAATATAAGCTTCTTAAACATGGCCTCAATAGGATGCTTCCACTGGGTTTTTAGTTTTGTTTTTTAATTGTGATTTCACCTAGAATGAAAAAATGTGTTTAAAATCAAGCATTTGTTTATAAGTCCTTTGCCCATCAACCCAGGTTAGAAGGAGTCTGGTATTTTTTTTTTGTGAAGAGGAGGAAAAAGTATGAAGGATTGGAACAGAAAAGTTATTCAAATTCAATATATTCCAGTAGAGTTCTCCCTTTAAAGTTATCTTGCTCAGAGAAAGACTGAGAGCTGGCAAAGGTAATCTGGTTTTGACTGGATTTCTAACCAGTCTTTCTGTCTATGAAATCAGAGAATGGTTTGGGTTGGAAGGGACCTTCAAATGTCATCTAGTCCTACCTCCTGCAATGAGCAGGGACATCTTCAACTAGACCAGGTTACCCAGAACCACATTCAGCCTGGCCTTGAATGTCTCCAGGGTGGCGCATCTATCACCCTCCTAAAGAAAGCCACTAATACAATTAGTAACATCTCCTTCACCTCCTTCTAGAGAAAGTCACCAATGAGAGGATCTTTTTTCATACACCATGGTTTGTTGGTTTTTTTTAAAATTACCCTACAGTTACATGTAGGAATGCTGTGAGCCTAAAAAATGGTTTCATTTATAAAAATCAATTAACGTGTGCCATTGGATTCTCTATCATTCCATTAAATTTTCAAAAAAATTATTAAGATACATTCAATTCACCACCTATTTTCAAGCACTGTAACCGAACTTGGAGCATGAAAAATCACATTCAGTGCCTCCACAGAAAATCAAAACCACGTCTTAGAAAACGTGGTTTATATTAGATGTAACATAAGAATAATTACCAGAAGAAAGCATGAAGAACACTGAAATAAAATATGTCTGATAGGAGGCCATTGCTGACTAAGTGGAATCATGCAGAAAGGTGAAAAAGACCTTGAAAAGAGGGCTATGAGTAGTGATCTGTCACATCTGCCATGTGTTAGCCTTCTCTAGTATATTTCTCTTTAGCTGGCCAGCAATTCTTCACTTGGAACATTTTTTGAAAGAAATGTCTATGGTTAGGGAATGAGGATGCCATTGCTGTCTTCACATAATCATTACTCTCCTATGAAAAGCAGATACGCTATTAAACATTTAAAGCTACAAGAGGTGTTCTAATTGTTATGAATGGTACCTGAACTCATGCACTAAAGGAACCTTGAAGCTGTGATCATAAGTACATCACAATTGGTTCAGGCCACATACCTGATTTCTTTATTAATTGCATCTAGCTGCTCCTGAAGCATCATGGCCAGAGTCTGGGCATCAGAATGGCCGCTTGGTGACAAGAGGTCCATGGAGCTGAAAAGTGTTTCTCTATCATCATCATCGATGTCAGACATTTCAGTGTCACTTTCAAATGGATGACTGCTCAAAACACCAATCTGGCTTCTATTCCACTCATGATCTCCAAGTGATTTTACCTGAGTGGCAATAAGGATGTATATGGCTTATTCCACGTAAAAGATCTGCAAATATGAACTTCTATAAAATGGGAAAGGAAAACAACTAACATTTAAGAGTACTTAATCAATTATTAATTCTCCATTAATACTTGCAGTATTACCACAGATGATGTGAAGTATTTTTCACATAATTTCTAATGGTGTATAAAATTACTATCAGGAAAATTTACACAAAAAGATGCTCAGAAAAGACAGCTAGTCAAGTGTGCTTGAAGTTTGATGTCTGAACTTCAACCTTTCCTGCCTTAATTTTAGTATGGTACTCATGTCTGAGCATGTGTAGAAAAAAACCTGCTATTTGGCTTGGGTTTTCTTGTTTGGTGGGCTGTTGGTTTTTGTTGTTTTCTGGAAAACACAAACTATAAGCTTAACAGCCTAAAATACATTCTCCTATCAGCCAACATACGAGAACAAATTGGGGATTAACCTTTGGTTCATCTCTGCGAACTCCCATCCGGCCTCTTCTAGGTCGCCTTATCACTTTTGTCGACCGATAGTCAGACTGGCTATCAACCAGTGAACCCACAGAGTACCTCAGCTCTGCTGATGAGTCAAGGTGAGGCCTATAAAAAAATCACATCAGGAGGCTGAGAAAGTAATAGTAATAACAGCAACAATTCAATGACCTTCAGTCTAGGAACACAGACTTCTTTTTGTAAACAAACAAATTATTATGTATCAAATAATAAATGACAAAACCACATCACAAGAAAGAGTTTTAAAGTGAAAACTTCTTATGAGAAAATTAACGAAAAAACTAAACAAATAAAACCTTTGATTTTTTAAAATTAACTTGCACAGTAAAACTTATTGTCCAAAACTTTAGCATGAAAAAACAAGCAGATTTCAGGATAATTAATAGAACTAGCTGTTGAATGTACAATCTTATATATTTTCCTTCCATTACTTTCCTGAATGAATATGCCTGAGGTTACATGTGTTACATATTCATGAGTGAGGATATCTATAACACTTTCAATACCTAAAGGGGTCTGAAGAGGGACTTTTTACAGGGGCATATAGTGACAGGACAGAAGGGAGATTCAGATTAGACATTAGGCACAAATACCTTATTATGAGAGTGGTGAGGTTGCCCGGAGAAGTTGTGGCAGTCTTCAAGGCTAGGCTGGATGGCGCTTTGAGCAAACTGGTCTATTGGAAGGTGTCCCTGCCCATGGCAGGGGGGCTGAAACTACATGATCTTAAGGTCCTTTCCAACCCAAACCATTCTATGATTCTGTGAAGTGCCATGTATTATTAGTCATCAGACAAAAGTTCTCTTACTGTAAATACTGCACACAGAAAATAAAAAGTCACTGCCCTAAAGGTAGACCATGTCACCCAAGAATCTGTCCAACCTGGCCTTTGAACACTGCCAAGGATGGAGCATTCACAACTTCCTTGGGCAACCCATTCCAGTGCCTCTCCACCCTTACAGTAAAGAACTTCTTTCTAATATCTAACCTGAATTTCCCCTGTTTAAGTTTTAACCTGTTCCCCCTTGTCTTATCCTATCACTACAGTCCCTGATGAAGAGTCCCTCTCCAGCATCCCTATAGGCCCCCTTCAGATACTGGAAGGCTGCTATGAGGTCTCCACATAGCCTCACAAGCCCCCTGATCATCCTCATGGCTCTCCTCTGGACTTCCTCCAGCAGCTCCATGTCCTTCTCACATTCAGGACGCCAGAACTATGCACAGTACTCAAAGTGAGGTCTCATGAGAGCAGAATAGAGGGGCAGGATCACCTCCTTTGACCTGCTGGTCACACCTGTGCACTTGTGCAGCAAGTTGGCAGGAAAACAGACACAGCTCAGGTTCCAGTGTCTGACAGCAGATATTTATCAGCTGGCCAGCTTCAGTACTCTGCTGAATGAATAAATTCCTGCAAATACAGAGCTGAATATGGCTGAAAACAATTAGTATTTAATGCTGGCACCTCCCTATTCCTGAGAGAGCTGGTAGCTGTGCAAGGTGAGGTCACAGGAGAAACACACTGTTTTAGGCAAACCTGCTGAATTCTCAAGACATTTACACAGTTTATTAAATTCAAACAGCCTTTTGACAAGGGCTAATCAGACTCCAATTTACAGGGCACAGGCTAATGATACTCATCTACCCAACAAGAAAGGCTGCTGACCACCAAGAACAGCTGCTCCACACCATCTCAGCTGTTTGTTGCAGCAGTTCAATAGTCTGTGTCCTCACAAGCACTCTTAAAAAAGTGTTGTGTATGAGTGTAGTCGCACGCTCCCAAAGGAATAAAAATTACAACAGTTATAAGCATCACATTCTGAATTTCATGGATTTACACTTCTCCATGTATGGAAAAATACTATTCCAAAAGATAGTAAAAGGTTGAGGGAGAAACTATGTCTAGATACCGAGCAAGATGCCTGAGGAAACAATGGGCAGACAATATCTGATGCAAGCAAAACATCCAACAGGAATAACTTTAGAAGATTACAGTGCTCTGAATTTAGACTTGGTCCATGAGCTTGTGCTGCTGGGATTTAAAAGTCATTTGTTATGAAAACAAGACATGACACACAATTACCCATAAAGTAACAATTTTGTTTTGAGGGATACTTCTAGACAAGGACTTCCTAGAATTATAAATTCATTTCAGCTGTTAGTAGCTATTTTTATGGTATCTGTCTCACTATTGTTTCCATATTGCTTTCTTACTGAAAAGAGGCATAATGTTTACTGTCCTGTTATGATATTTTCAGATCTCACTGAATACTGCCTTCGTCCTCAGCTGAAGATATAACTGATAGAATAAATAAATATGTTGATAAATATGCTGATTGATTTCAGCATTAAAGATGATTATTTCAACTTTAAGGTTTCCTGAGGGAAAAAAAAGGGTATTTAGATACAAGTTTGAAAACATTCCATAATTTAAAAGTCTTTCCTTAATCTTAATAATGTTTCAGGGTATACTCACTGCTGTAAGGACCTGTTTACCTATGAAAAAAGTAAAAAGCAACAGTAATAATCATTGCACAGATTTTATATTTCTAAAGAAATGCATGACAGTTTTACACGTGGTCTGAGCACAACCCTGTCATAAAGACTTGACTCTTACATTTATGTTCTGTTTCAACTCAAATTTGGAAATTTTGAGGAAACTTTTGTCATTAAGTGTTACCTTGACAGGGTGGGTTCAATTAAAGAACCAGCCCTCAATTTCATTTGATCCAGTTCAGATCTCAGTTTCTCAATTTCTTCAGCAAGTCTTTCCTGGAAACGAGAGTAGTAATATACACTTACTTGTAATACAAAATGCATTTACATTATGAGATACTGTTCTCATAAAGCTAAAGAAAATAAGATACACTGAACATAGCACTGACTGTAATAAGAAAGGGCAGTGAACTCATTCAAGTCTCATTATTGCTAATAAGACATATGCATTGAAAGGAGGGTGTATAGCACTACTGTTTTTCCACTACCTGCAAGTGATGGCAGGACAGGTTTGTCCCTGAAACATACGTTTTATTTACAGATACCAACACAAGACTTAGAGACAGCCACATTTTAGGTGACTTGTTAAACTGCAGCTTCAGAGCACTTGGGAGTTTATGAAACTCCACTATGAGGTGCTGCTGGCAAAAAATAACTGTGCCACAGAAATAGGATTTTTGTAACCAGCTAACAAAAAGACTATTGGCAGCAACCATTAAGCACTGTTTACAAGTTGTACAAATAACTATCATCTCTAAATAAAACTGAATAATCTCTAAAATAAAATAAAATAAAATAATTTTTAAAGAAATTAAGAAAGAACATGAGAGATGAAGACATAACACTGCTGCTACTGGAGTTTAAAATATTCAGAACTTCAAAATGCTAGGAAGGAAAAGGATCTGTACTTAAGTAATAACAGACTCAGTAATTCTTATTGCAGTATTTTTGCAGTAATTCTTGAGTGAATAAAATTACTGAGATGACTTTGTGGTCACTCTAATTGTATCATTTGCTAGTTATTTAGAGATAATATCAGCTGTCATGTCTAGCTATCTGAAATTGCTTCATCAGTTTCTTCATCAAAGTGGAACAAATAAACCATTCAAGGCGGGAGCTAGAAGATCGGGAGTCAAATGTATGCAGTATGTATGTGTATGCAAATGTACGTAAATGTAGTGTATGCAAAAGTGCATGCAAATGTATGTGTAGAGGATGAATTTCCAACTGCACAAAGTAGTAGTGGAGGTTTTCTATGTAATTCACTTCCCACCCATAAGCAAGAATCAATAAATACAATAAATGAAAATATCTTTCCAAAATCACTTTTGATAAAAATGTATTTTTTTTACACCAGACTTTCCATTTTTGTCAAGATTTGTTATGTACATTCAAGCCAGGAAACAGACTGAGAAAGAATTAGCCACTGTATTCACTTCCACTGTAACACTATTAAAACAATATTATGTTGGAGATAAGATTGGAAAAAAACTTTATTTACATAGGCAAAACTGGTATCCATAATACAGATTAAGGTTCTCTAGAAGTAAAATGACAGCAACTTTTGTTTCAATTGACACAGCTTTAGAAACATCCTTTTGTTATCTACCTTAGCGAAGTATGACCCTGATTTTGTGCCAGCTGAATCATCTTATAACTGTGGCAACAAAGTACATAAATTTTATTTATCTAAAATACAATTACAATACACTACAAGCTCCTTTTTAGGATTTTAATCTCGCTGCCTTTCTACAGTTATCTGAATGTAAAGAAAAATAAAAATTTGTTTGAACAGATACTTTTCTTATTTTTCTCAAAGATCTTGATTTTGGATGTCATATGATGTAATTGTATTAGTGTCAAATGGAGCTATGTTTATTAAATTCCACACAATCACTTTTAAATGAATTTGAGACATGGCAAAACCACTTCTGTGAATCGGAATGCAGACACGTTTGTGTACCCAACTGTGCTCAAGGCAAGTATAACTTCAAAAAAAATCCTAACATATGGGATTGGAAAAAAATATTTATAATTAATCTGACTGATTCACCAAACAGTATGAGGGGCTAATTTGTGCCGAAATTAATGTAGCCCCTTTAAGCTATTTTTGGGATAACACCACTGCACCTGTTCAGAAGAATTGCATCAAATCAAGCAATTACATTCTTCACCATGAAAGCGTAGCCTGTTATGCATAGATCTCCATTAACCAAGACATTTTCAGAATTAAAACTGATAGAACAAAAATTCCAGAGCCAGTGAAATCAATATAAATTTTCATATTGACTTCCTGAGGCTAGAATCTGAACCATGAACTTAGCTCAGAACAATTGTTAGAGAGCCTCAAAGGCTAATTAGGGCATATGAGTGTTTAAAGGAATTATTGATGTCAGGAAGGTTTTACATGTTAGCTGGACAGTTAACAGACCATATACCTACATCCAACTAATAAATAAATAGATAACTTCTGATAAAAAAGATAAAATTACAGAATTTTATAGTACCTTGTCATGTAAAGACTCTTCCAGATTTTTCCTGAAACTTTCAGATTCTTGAATCAAAACATTCTAAAAATAAAAAGAATAAAACAAAACAAAAAATCCCAACAACCCCCTCCCCCAAAAAAAACAACAGAAAGCAAAAACCAAAACACAAACAAAAAAAAAAAAAAAAAGAGAGAAAGAAATTAGCATTGCATTAAATATCAGATATCACTATACACGGGTAGCCTCCATGCATAAGGTAGCAAAATTCATGTTTACTGGACTTTAAAATTAAAATTCCTTAATGCCTCAGTTTGGGCATATATTATACTTCAAACTCTGGAAATAATTAAAAATAATTATTTTATTATTTTATTTATTATTAATTATTTTTAATTATAATTCAAAGATCATCTTTTTTTCAAGAACAGCAAAAACTTTGCATCTTCCTTGAACTGCGCAACTGTCACACTTAACACAACTGTTCTCCCAGGTTCTTCTTTTGGCAGGCCTATTTCCTGCTTTATACATTTTGTTTCAATGGTGCAAACCTGAAGTACATCCTCTTGAGAGACTCTGAAAGATCTTACTGAAAGATGCCCCTCAGATCAAACTGAAGAGGAATAATTAATTAGAAGAGGCAGAAATCAAGGAGGGCAAACATAAGGGTCAGGGGAGAAGAATTTTGCAGGCCCAATGTCTCCCATCAAAGAAAACCTGCAAATAACATTCCCTCTCTGAGGGTGGATCCTCTGCCTCCTATGGTGACAGCATTTTACTCTTCCCAGAGGAAGTGAGGTAAAATCAGCAGGTTAAAATACAGGAATGACAGTGTATTTGAAAAGTGTTCATTCCATGGTCTCATCCAGCTTCTCTCACTGTCTCATACCATGTTTTGCACTGGTCATTTACAAGCTCTTCTGCAGACTCCTCACTGGTAAAACAGGGACTCATAATATTCAGCATATCCAGTTTGCAGGAGTTCTGGAAAAATGTTTGAGCATACTCTTGAAACAATTGTCGAATGTGTAAGTTAGACCATATTTGTGGTAATATTTGGTAATACAAAAATCAGCATCATGCCTTCATCCTAATAAAAGCAGAATGTACTTCATGCAGGAGAAGCTTTATTAAGCTGAAATTTCTATTGCTCTTTGCACTGTACCTTTTCTTCAAGTGCTGCCATTCTTTCTTTTAAGTGTAGCTGCAGACGTTCATTGGATTCTGTCAAAAGTCTGTCTACGGTATCTGATAATCTTTTGTTGTGTTCCTCATTCATTTTTTCTCTTTGCCTTGCCTTTAATGTAGAACAGAAGAGACAGATTAGTAATTAACCATTATAGAGTTGTATCATTAAAAATAATTTAAAAAATTATGGAAACTATAGACATTTAAAGAAATAAACAGGAAATGTAATTACTGTTACTGATTAATGCACATTAATTTTCTATCAGCAGAATACTTTGAATGCTGCAACTAGATGTAAACTAGTGTATTAAGATGGTTAAATAAAGTGGGAAGATGCTGCTAGAAATAAAACATTTATCAGTAAATAGATTTGTGTGCTGGAGTGCTTAATGTAGCGCTATATTGACAAATTAAACCAAGAAAAGTGCACAGAAATTGTCTGCAATGCACATACTCTTTGAAGCTCCTGATTCTTCTCTTCCAGTTGAGCTTCTAAGTGTCTCATACGTTCCTCAATATTTCCATGTCTTTCTTCTGCCTGTAAAAAACATAAAAAAACTCTTTCTTTAACTTAAGTGGTTTTGTAAGTTTTTATCTCAGTAAAGTTTAAACAAAACATAAAGCAAGCTACTACTAACTGCAAAATTAGTTTTCCGAAAAGAAACTTTATTTAAACAGGCAGCTGAACAGCATTGCTTGAAATGTGTCAGCTACAAAGGCCTGTTACATCCAAGCATCAGCAAAACATTGGAGTTATTTATGAGCAATGAAATCAGCCAAATGTAACATGCAGACTGTGCATGGTTTGAACACAAACCTGCCATCGTAAAATTGTAAGCTCCTGAAGCACTGAACTGCACGATGGTTGATTATCAATAAAAATAAAATAAAATAAGTTAAAGAAAATGAAAACAAATCAGATGGATTCTATTTAGCAATAGAAAGTAAAGTCCAGTAGGACTACCTTCCTACGTATGGAGATCATTTCTTGTAGTTTAGCTTCCATAACATATTGATAATCATCAGATGAGGTAGAAGAGGTTGGATCAGACTAACAAGTCAAGGAAAAGGAGAGGGACAAAATTGAAAAATCAGAACTAAAGACACTGACACTGAACAGAACACAGCACAGAATGCTTAAAAGAAAAGTGTGACTGAAAATTTAATACTTTGAACTGACAGATTTTTATGTGGAATAAACTACACTGATACTTGGCGAATATGATGCAGTTGATGTGGAGAAACTGAAAATAATGAAATGCTAAAAAAGCTATCAACCTACACATGGAGGTTCAAGGTTAGTATGGCTGGATGATGACATGTTACTACAGAGTGAATTCAAAGCAATACTGTCTAATCTAATGTGTTATTTTTTAATTATGTCAAACTAAATCCCAGGACTTTGTGAGGCCAACGTCAGAAAGTCCTTCATAATTCTTCTATCATTTTCTAGGTATGAAAACAATGCATAAATACTAAATTCATGGTTGGTCAGCTACAGAACTGAGCAATGTTATGGTACGTTCCCTAATTTCTAGAGGACAGAAAGAACATCAAAAGAGACAAGGCTCAAGCTTTAGTATTCCAGTTTAGAATACACTACATAAGCTCTTTCATCCAAATAAACAGTATAGTTTTCATCCCTTTGAAAGGATCCACCCTGGTGGATCTCTTTGGAAGATCAAGGTCATCAGATAAAAGAAGAACCTATAAATAAAAATTCATTAATAGGAATGAAATGTCATTACCGAGTATAGAAATAGTAATCCATCCAAAGATTCATTACTATTTCTGACACAAGTTGACCTTAATTAGGTCATGTGTTGCAAAACATGAATATTTATGTCACTGTCATATCAAACAAGTCTATGTTATTATTCAAAATGAAAAAAAAAGAAGCATCCTTAAGGAAAGGGGAATGCTATATTGGATTTGTTGCTATGGAAACAGGACTGTGCATAAGGTACATAGATAGTGCTGATGATGACTTTGAGTTGTGAGCTAACTCTTGTCAAATGCTATTTCACTCTGTCATATTTACCCTCTCTCAAAAGAGATCCTGAACTCCATCTTTAGGTGAGCGAACTTTAATATGTACAAGAAATATTAATTTTACAACTTTTTTTTTTAATAAAACTGTTTTTCATACTCATCTTCTAATGATTTATCAGAATAATTAGGAATAGATATCAAAGTAATTCCAGATATACATCATAACTTAAAATTACCCATAACTTAAACTCAGTAGCATTATCAGGATCAAAAGCTCAGACAGAAAACAAGCTTATGATCTAGAGACCTAACATAAACTTCAGCTTTTGATATGAAGATATCCACATAAGAAAATCCTGCTTTGAATAAATATGAGAATAATGCTTAACTCTGAAGATTACTACTCTTTTCAAAGTAAGTATATTCACAAAACTCAGATTCTTCCAAAATTTAAGGGAAAGTCAGTACATTTTGTAACTAAGGTAATTTAATAAGTGCAGCTATTGTTTCTTATCATGAAGCAGGTGTATTGTAACGTATCTGACTTACTATCTGAAACTATTTTGTTTATTCATTATAAATTGGATCTGTGACAATCCCTTTATTATTTTCTTTATCTTATCTTTCAGTTATACTAGATAAATAGAAAGATAGGACTGCAAAAGTGAAGTCCTCACAGAAAACCAGATCATGCTATCCCTTCCATGAAGTGACCAAGCTTCATCTTCCTCTCTAGAAGATAGTCTTTTCCCCTTTTTGAATCTGAGCTGCACTACTGATTCAAGGCTTTCCCTTAAGGCATCTCCAAGGGCCAGCAGATTTGAAATCACCAAAGATAGGCTGATAACGGAAAAGGCTGAACTAAGTCTATCTCATTTTTAAACCATTTTTATTGAGGAAGATATAAACCCCATTGGGGGTATCATCCTACAGAATTAAACTACTTAGAAGCTGTATTAACTGACTGAAAACTTGATCTTCGCTGCTTCTATACTCTTAATCACAGGTTAATGCATAATATGAAGATAACTAAACTAATACGTCTAGATTCAAAGGGAATCTCATTTAAGTATTCTGAAATGTGGTGCTGTTTGTCATAACCCATCCTTGAGAAGCCAGTCTAGTGAGCTACATAATTTACATTTATTTTTTCTCTAAAAGAACAAAATTATTTTATAACTGAGACATTAAACAAGCATAGGTACACCTCCTCAGTACCCACCCTGGGCTCTAATGCTTTTTAGGGATTTCAACCACTGGTTACTTGCCAAATGTCTGAGCAGCCCCTGCTCATTGCCCTTTATACTGAGGAAGGCCTCAACCATGGTCTCAAAGAGACCCTTCTAGAGAAAAAGACCTGGTAATTCATCTGTTTCCTAAGGAATTTGCAAATGCCTCCTGCACAGACTTCTCCAGGCCATACGGTCATAAATATATTGAATGTCTTCATCTCTGCATTGTGGTTTGAGGCATGAGGCATGAGGCAGAGGCTGAGACAGCAGTGTTAGTCATGTTCCTTTAGCAGATTTTCAGATACATGAGATAGAAGGGACAACTGCGGACTCATGATCACAAACAGAAGTTGCATTTCTTCTGACTTGCTTTGCTAAGAGGTAATTGAGTTCAAACCTTTCTGAAGTGGAACTTGCTTCTCTACTTGCTTGGCAGACCTTACCATCCATTCTTTTCAATATATGACTTGTATGCCTGCTCTCTATCACTTTGTACATGAGGATTAATAAGACACATGGTGCACTATACAGCAACTAGCATTTAAGGTGTTTTGCCAGCACATTCAGATATAAATAGATTTGAGAAATTGGGCATCTCAGACTGGATTAAAAATATATGGACAAAACCTAACAATTTCTGACCCCTATAGACAGTAGCATGAGTCTTGATGCTCACTTTGTACTCTGTATGCTATGAAATAGCTAAAAAATAGCCAGTATAAGCCAGTAACAGATAGGAAAATTTTGCTTTGAGGGAATACAGAAGCAGCTTATATTACTGCTGTCAAACCCTGTTAAAACTCTGCTGCTGCACCTGCTGCTAATACTCCCACAAAAAAGATGCTGCTTTCACATCATCTGTTACTATTGGCACTGCATGTTTTTCAGGTCTTTGCATCTTAGTTGAAAAAAAAAAGTCCAATTTCAGATGCAGAAACCACCTGCACAATACTGGTGCTGTAATTTTTCTTCTTTGTGCTGATCTGCAGGAGAAATCTAAACTTTTCCACAAAAGCCCATTTCCACAGTTTTGAGACCTTGACTTTTGAACACCTTCAGTCTCCAGATTTTCTAATGGCTTCTTATGGCACACTCTTTTGAACTCATTGAATGAGTTATTGAAGAGGAAAAAATGCATTATTGAATTGAGCTGTGCAACTGACGGAGAAAACAGGTGACCATGGTGACTGAGTAACAACAACTCACAGTTATCAGCTATTTGTTCGCATGCTTACTTCTAACCTGTTGAAATGTGACAAAATGTTCTGGCTTAAGTCAGTCCTTTTTCTGAAACCCAACCTTTCAGTCACTAGGTATGCACACATTCTTGCTCCTCCTTTCTCATTACCTTCTACACCTTGTAGGTTTAGTAAGCAACACCTTCCATTCAGTTCTGCTTCTTTCATTTCTTCCTCCTATCAGGACAAAATCTTCTGTTGAAAGGGAAGCACAAGAAGAGGGGTGGCTTGAAAAGACAGTAATGTGTTGTAAATGTGGAGTTTCTTAGGCTTCCCTCCCCATAGAAGATTTATTTTTTTTCTTCAGAAAAGTATTCATCAACTTCTGTCTCCATCTAACACATCATCTTCTCTCTGTCCCCTCTTCTCATTGAGGTTTCTGTCTTAACAGCATCCATTTTCCCCAAGAGAGACTTTATTGCATCCTTTCCATTGCAAACCTTCTCTTTTCATTTCCTTGCAACTTTTTCCCTACTTAATGCAAACCAGTTGCCCACATTGTCACAAAAGAAGCACTGTGTCCCACCTGCCTCCAACTTTCAAGTCATTCTATATCACCTTTAAAATTATCTGAAGGTGTTACTATGCTAAATGTGGTTAATATGATTATGGTTTCCTCTTCTCCATCTCAGGGCTTCTCTAGTGCAGCTAGAAAGAACTGCTGGCATTTCTGGTGACCTGCATACAGGAATGACGAAGTAAAATGCTGACTGCTGTCTTGTGATCAGAAAAGTGACATGGTACCTCTGCTGCACAAGCGCCCATGGAGGAGTGACTACTAGTTGGAGTGAGTGAATGGAAGCAGGTGGATGCTGGTTGTCTCTACTGGACGCCTCCTTGAAAACATGAAAGGAGAAACCATGTTTCACAGACTAACCATCTGAAGATTCTGGATGCTCCAATGTCTCTCCCTTCTGAGGAAAATAAACATCTTACAGGATAAAGAAAGGTTTAGTTAATATTGGAGGGAGGTTCATTCTGCTACCAACTGCCTCTTCTCCAGGGCAGGCAAACAGACCAATACTGTGAGAGTGATTACAAGGTGGCTCAATGAGTCATGGCAATCTAAATCTTGGGGTACATGCCGAGAGCTGTGCTACTTGTCATGACCAGACAGATATCAGTGCGACAGCCAGGAAGGACAGCACAGTACATGGGATCATGCTGTTCCAGGTTAGTCTGCCGCAGGCTGACTAACCCTCCAGTTGCTCACCCAATGGGCAGAACACAGTGAAAACAAAGCCAAAGAAAGGTTCAGATGATTCAGGTAAATTTATGGGTACTTATCTGAGTTCAATGTACAGTCCAAACTTTTGGAACTTCACTCCTTATGAACTAGTTTGGGCATGGAAAAGTAGCAAAAGACATTCACTAGCCCATATATATATATATATATATATAAAAGGAAAAACAACTCTTTTTAAAACTGACACCATAGAAGGATCTCATTCTATATCCTTCATTTGCAGAATCCCAACCCAGATTTATTGTGAGGAAAAGCATAATAAATTGATGCAGAATTGTAACATGCATATTTTAAACTTGAGGGGAAAAAAAAAAATCACATCCAAATCCAGAACATGTTTGTTCTGTTTTATCTCCACATGTAAATAATTGGTCTTACATTTTACCCACAGTGAAGCAGTCATGGTTTCAAGTTATCCCATACTACTTCAACAACATATGTAAAACATATTAGGCTTAACTCACCTCTTTCATTTGATTGTAACCCCATTAATCACAGAGAAGCCACTTTCATTGAAGTAGTACAAAAGAAAGGAGGGTCAGTTTTGACTTCTTTGCAGTGCAGAAAGACTAGCTGGTTCAGGACACTCATATCTATTATATATGGACATTGCAGTGATCGCAGCTCAAGTAGGAGGTAGAATTAAAGTAGTCTGAAGCCAGCTAATTTGAGCCCTACTGACAATATATATGCTGGCACAAAAGGAAAATTAGTTAAGCGTTATTCGGCCCCTTAAGTAGATCTTGCAGCTTTCACAGACCAGCTAGTATGGTAACAGTATCCCAGCTAGCTCATTAAAAACTAGTTAAGCAAGCTGCAGTGATTACAGCATTGTCTTTGGTTCTGAGCTCCATTTATGTGATTCATGAAAATTACTGGACTTTACAGCTCTCAAACCAGCATTTCAATAAGCTCTGCAATTTGCAAAGATGTTGTATACAAGATATATAAAATACAGGTGTATTTGGCCTATTGGCCAAATTCTGACATAATTCTTCATGTCATGTATTCCAAGAAGACACAATTAAATAATTTCTTCAGTTTTTCATGTAATCACAGAGAAATGAACAGAACTGGCACTACCAGTCTAATATACCTCTTAATTTCCTGCTTCGCAAAACCTTTGATAAAGTACATCAAAGTGAAATGTGGTGGAGTGTCAGCACTGTTCACAGCTCTTTAACCCCATCCTATGAAGTAATGCAAGAAGACAAACAGAGATGAATACTGCAGCTTTATGGTCACAATAACAACAGTATCTCATGGAAGTCCCTGAGCGCTCTACAGGGTTGAAATGGGATTTCTTCTTACAATATTTTTCATTAACATACGTTCAAGGAAAAATGCAGTTGCAAGATAAGACATGCTTGAGACTGCAAAATACTTACTGGTGCCTAATTGATGGAGAAATTATTCAGGAAAAATCCTCTTAAAATAGAAAACAATATTTTTAAGCTACTGAGGGTATTAGAATATGTGATTATTTGTTGAATCAGAGACAACTGAAAAAAAAAATAGTTAAAATGGCAAGGGATTGCTCTTATATGCACTTGAGGTTTTATTAAAATGCAGTAATATTTGTTTGGTATTTCATGTAGCTGTCTTTTCGCTGATTCTTCTTTTTTTTTCCCACCATTTTCGGTCTCTTTTTCAGATTCCCACCCATTCATATAAACCTAAAGTGGACAACACGTAATCTTGACTACTGAATAACGATCTTGCCTTAATAAAATAATAAAAATCCCCCAACCCAAATGTCCAATAAGCCTCTCTTTCTTTCTACTTCTTCACTAAATTACATAAAAAAATCAGACAGCATTAATAAGCTGTTCAGCACCTAAGGCTTTGCTATAAGTGGAAAAACATGAGAACTGAAAATAATCTGCCAAATTTTAAAATAGCCAGGCACATAAAAAGCTAGAAATATTCCTTGGCAATAGAGAAAGGAACACTTGAATTAATCACTGTGATATGTAATACAATCTCTTAAATGCATTTTTCTCTACTTGTCTGATTTTAAGGGGTGAAGAATAAACATATTAGTATTGTATGTCTTTATGAAGCTGACAATACCCAAGCCATTGGATTAAGTACATGCCCACCTGGAAGTATTAGAGGCCAAATATGAAAACTACACTATTGAAAAATATTTTTTCTTATTATTTTTCTGCAAGAAAGCTGCCATATAATACATTTATCAGGGAAAAAAACTCCAGTTTGAAGTCCTCGCAGGGTTTCACATTTGTTTTTGCAGATATATGATACAAAGAATGATTCAAAACAAACCATCTAAGTATGTACTGCAAGTTCTTTTCATTTGCGTTGTACAAATGATCCCAGCTGCCACTAAGATTTGATTGTATAGCACTTATTGGAATGGAAATAATTGTTGTTTCATACACACTGTGTATGAAAACCTCCAGAACTAAGTCAGTGTAGGGATGGGACTTCCCCCACCCCTTAAATTAGAAGCTCTTGCACAGTAAAAGGAACAACCCTCCTGGGATAAGTAATACTCACATGCATTGGAAATATAAAGGACTTCTTTGTAAATACAGTCTAGCTTACAGATAACTACTTTTTCTATTACCAAAATGCTAAGAATTACAAACACAGCATTGAGACAATTCCTGGTTAAACTTGTGGCACATACTTATTGGGAAACATTTTCTTCTTTCAAATCATCTTGGTACTAATTTTGTTTTGTCCTTGCGGCAAGGAATCAGGATGTAAATCAGCATTAAACAATGGGGCTTCTGAAGTGAACCTATTTCTCAGGGCAGTACCTTAGTCAGAGCTGCAATTCTCTGTGCTAGTTCAGCCTCCACTTCGGGTAAGGTTTCAGCCTTCCTCATCGTCTGCTGCAGCTTCTGCTCAGCCAGCTCTAGACGCTCTTGCAGCTGTCTGTTTTTGTCTTCCAACTGAAAGCCAAAGATAGATAAACAGGTACAAGAAAAATAACCAGACTTAAGATTTTCCTTTGCTTTCTTAGGTATTGGGGAAGCAATCAAAACTCACTGCATAGGTGTAGACACTTCACAACTTGGGAGAGCTCTCTGGAGAGTTATTATCTCTAGTATGGAACAGTGTAGCCTGCCAGTTTCACTAATAATGAGTGATCTGAGGCTCAAGGATCATATGAAGGTGGAAAAAATAAGTTGTAAAATTGCACTAATGAAGATGAACAAGAAGGTCCTCTGATTGATGGGTTGTTTATCTGAGCAAAATGAATGTATCGGTGCCAGTAAAATCAGAATTTTCTAGATGGAAATATTGAGTCCATCTCACAGAAAAGTTTATGTATGAGCTAAACTGGAAAAGAAGTATAATTCCAAAAGAAGAGAATTCCCAGCAAAGTTTCTGAACAAATTGTCAAATGCAAGTTTCTGAACAAATTGTCAAATGCAAGTTTCTGAACAAATGCCAATCATATATTAGGAAATGTTAAAACCGAAATTTCACTCATGGTTGCTATTTGCTTAAGTTGGCGGTGATATTGCTCATTGTGAAACTACAATCAAGTCTCATTTTACAGATGTGAAACTGATTAATCTGTGATAGCCATTAAAGAGCAGAAGGAGGACTTTTGATAACTTTTGCACTAATTTCTGGCCTACTGAGAAACACCACATGATTAAGACTTTTTTTAATTGCTTGGTAAAGTGTTTCCTAGCTTCCTGTTCATTCCAGATAATAGAAGATATAATGAAAAAGAAGTGTGCCTTTAGAATCTTTTTTAATCCTTCAAAGCATGAAAAGGTAGGCTTTTCACATCACTATGCTGCAAATCATCATTATGTCTGCCTGTATGTATTCTAAGCCTGCTTCTATTGATCACTGCTTTGAGGGGGTAGACTCCTGCAGCACAGCATGACTTAAACTGGCAGCAATAAAACAGTTTTAGTTCCAATTCTTTAACTTCCCTGAGGAAGTAGTCACATAAACATATATACACACATACCAAGAGATGTATGCATGTGTGTGTAAATATATCTGCATAGAGTCATAGAAGCAGACATTATCAGATTATAAAAGCTTATTTCCCATATAGTATTTTATGCTGTTTGAAGACAAGATAGGTAAAAAAAAATAATAATTAAGAAGTCTGATACTGAGGCTGAGGAGAAATTTCATCTTTTACAATTTGAATTATATTAATTTCATTATAGCTTTCTGTTCACATTATAGTCTTCAAATTACAAACAGTATCTTCTGTTCACTTTACACTTCAGCTTTTGAATCACTGTGGAAACAAAGTACCACATGAGAATGCTGCACAATCATGCTTTTTTATCTTATACTCTTTTTTACTATGCAGAAATCATTAGAATATATTGTATGCAAATTTTGACCTTTCCTGCAGAAGAGAATTTTTTTTGCTTTGGTTTGTTTTTTTGGTAAATAAAATTCAGAAAATTGTTAGATAAGAAGCAAAGATAATTCTTTACTTAGGGAATAGACTATGTGCATTTATGCAAAACACTATCAGAATACACAGTTATTTCCCAGTGTTGAATATACACCTTGACATGTAGTCATAGTTGTAGAAGCTGATATGAAGCTTAGAGATGCTGAACAAATTATTTTAGATAAACTAATCTGTTGATTAAAAAATGAACATATTAAACTAATGTAAACCTCCTATCTTCCCCCTGTTTAGCATTAATATTCACTATATATGAAGAAACAAACTGAGTAATATTTGCACCTGACGGAGAATGGCTTCCTTGTTTGCCAATTCATTTTCTAGCTTATCATTCATGTCATGTATAGAAGTGGATTCTCTCTGGGCACTGAGGTAGCGCTTCTCCAGCGTAGTTATTCTTTCTTCCATATCTTCCTTTTGTGCCATTGCCTAATGTGACCAAAAAAAAAACCCCATCAAAACCCACTCAATTAAAATGCTACATCATTTTATACCAGTTTAATTTACACTAGATGCCAAGATGTAAAGTATGCTCAGAAGTAATTTTTCTGTTTTAAAGAGAATTTATTTCCTTTGGGATTTCTTCCAACTATAATGTTTAAAGTGGTAGTTGCTGAGTAGAGCAAACAGAAACAATGTTCATTGTTTTTATATTTTTCTAGTTTCTATATTTTTCAGTGCAAAACCCAATACCAAATTCAGCTCACATTTACTTGCTTGCTTCTTAAACAACATAAGGCTTGATCAGAAAATAAAAAAACTGATATAGGTACATAACAGTAGAAACACAGTTCATTGATGTGGGGGAAAGTTGTATATGCACATTTCTGGGTCCCACTAAAATTTTATTTTCAAAATACTTAAATAGAAGCTAACCATTCACACATATTGAGAACAACCACATAAGAGAGATACTCTGGAGAGTACTAAGGAGTGCCACAAATTTAAAGAGGAAGAAAGAAAGGAAAACTGATTGCATTTCCATTTATTCGGAGAAAGGAATAGCATATTATAACAGGGGTAATGAAGTTACCACACATGAGTAAATATTATAATTGATTATATAAATAACATCATTTTATAAAACCACACAGGAGTTTTAAAAATGTATTTTAGTCAATCTATATTACCAGCACCCTTATCTAACACAGTTCATCTTGAAAAATTGAAATAGCTGAAAACTGGCCAGAGTGCACTCTAGTTATGCTAAATCCCAAAGGAGCTGGCCTTTCTCCTATTTGAGTTGCACATATGCACACCCACTCTTATAAGCAGGGATTTGTATAAAAAGATTTCTAGTACTATTTCTTAATGTAAATTATGTGTTTCCAATGAACAAGGGCTTTTGCCAGTACTCACCTTTTGCTACCAATATCCATTGGCCTCTATAAGTTTGTAGTGGGTAACACAGGAACAACAGTCAAGGAACAAGAGGCGATGAACTCCTTACCTCTCTAATGTCTCTCTGATATTTACTGTTCATTTCCTCTGTTTTAATGAGTTCCTTTCTGGCAGTCTCTGCTTCCTGCTCCACCTCTCCCACACGGGAAGATAGTGCAGCCAAACGCTCCTTCATTTGTGCCATTTCATAGTTTTGCTTTTCCAGTAGTTCCTGAAGCTCAACGACTTGACTGGCGTCATCATTGGAGTCTATGGAGCCATTTGACAGGCGCTGTTGGCAGAGAAGTGACATTCTTTATTAGTTATCTTTTAACACAGAATTTATGCAAAGAATTTCTAAAACAAAGATTATTTTAAAAATTACGCAAGCAACTAGGAAGAGAAAAACACAATAATTCTCATGCTAGATAAGACAGGTGTAGTTATGAAAAAATTGTATAAGTATTCATTCATATCTAGGGATTCCAGAATGTAACATCTCATAGAGAAGCAAACTTCTGTATTAAGAGCAGAGTATTGTATAAAAATAGCTTTAGTTTGACATTACAACTATCCAAATACAAATTGCAACAATGCTACTCCTAAAAAG
The DNA here is from genome assembly GCA_009867235.2 of Psittacus erithacus. Classification (NCBI taxonomy): domain Eukaryota; kingdom Metazoa; phylum Chordata; class Aves; order Psittaciformes; family Psittacidae; genus Psittacus; species Psittacus erithacus. The sequence goes on from WYDI02041132.1 coordinate 50,043, forward strand.
CAACAAACTGCATGAATACATCTTGGCTAAACTTATACAGCATTTAAACTTAATCAAAGCCTATTTAATTTGCAAAACTAGGCAACACTGCAGGCAGGAAGCAACACTAATAAGTCACAAATTCACTGTACCAAGAAGTGCTTAGACTCTGGACAACAACAGACTATTGGTTAGCTCTACATTGGAAACACATTCTGCTGTAGTAATTTGTGTGCTGCTGAAAGCCTTGGTATGATATAACTACAAATAAAGAAAAAAAACCAACCCAAATACAAATGTCCTGAACTCACATTGCACTGTGAATATGATTTTAGGAATATGATTTTAGGAATATGGTCTACATTGCAAATAAATGATTTCAGGAGAGAAGTATGTTATTTTACCTGTAACATGAAAAAAATCAACCCGAAGTAGTCCAAGCTATCATTCACTTTCTCGATTAGGTACAATTTTATTGGTTACCTTTATGTTATGCAGTATGGGAACAAAGTATTTCAGTGTAACTGTCATTTTAAATATGTTATAGATCTTAAAGAACATCATGCAGAAGTACTGTTCCTAAAATGCACTCGTTGTCTTCAGATGGTAGGGAGCATAGCAATGTGTATATGAAATATTCCTAGCAAGTTCTGAAAGGAAACCAAGCTTCCTTTCATTAGCACTTCTACATTATTATCACTAAAATATATTTAAACAGGAATCTTCTAGAAAATTCAAAAAGAACTTCACTTTGCTTATTGGCTTTAATTACATACTTTCCCCAATCAGCCATAAAATGAACCCAGATTAAGACCACTTGCCCTTCTGCGGATCATCGAATAAAGTTATTTTACTCTAAAAATTCATTATATCAAATAATTCTGTTCCAAAATTGCTTTCTTTATACTAGTTAATTATATTATCTTGACATTTTATGTTAGCTGCTGAATCAGCACTGATTTACTTTCAGGACAGCATGATGAAATTATAATAGCAATTTAAAAACTTATTTACACTCAGTTAGTTGTTTAAAATCCCATTATTATACAGCAGTCAGATATGTAAACAAATAGTACTCAAACAGGAGAAACATTATAACCATCATACTTTATTCCATTGTGCAAATTTGAGATAACATTTTTTTATCTATGATAATTATAATCTGGTACACAATTTTAATCTCATACAGCAATTTTAGCAGTTGTCACAGATGAACAAATTCTACGTTGCATGGAATTTGCCCTACAGCTCTCTAAATAGTGGTCCAGGAATTGCTGCAAGGTTATAAGCAGCCAATAACAAATCTGAAAAGTAATAAATGGCATGTGAGCATGCAGCTTATGTGATATAAACCATGATACTTTTGAAATGGCAAGCTGCATTATATAAAATCATAGAATAGTTAGGGTTGGAAAGGACCTTAAGATTATCAAGTTCCAATCCCCCTGTCATGGGCAGGGACACCTCACACTAAACCATGTCACCCAAGGCTCTGTCCAACCTGGCCTTGAACACTTCCAAGAATGGAGCATTCACAGCTTCCCTGGGCAGGCCATTCCAGTGCCTCACCACCCTCGCAGTAAAAAACTTCTTCCTTATATCCACCCTGAACTTCCCCTGTTTAAGTATTAATCCATTACCCTTGTCCTATCACTACAGTCCCTGATGAAGAATCCCTCCTCAGCATCCTTATAAGCCCCCTTCAGATACTGGAATGCTGCTATGAGGTCTCCACGCAGCCTTCTTTTCTCCAGCCTGAAGAGCACCAACTTTCTCAGCCTGTCTTCATACGGGAGGTGCTCCAGTCCCCTGATCATCCTCGTGGCCCTCCTCTGGACTTGTTCCAACAGTTCCATGTCCTTTTCATGTTGAGGACATCAGAACTATATAGAAGTATGTCCACTAGAGTTATGTCAGAGTTATCTTTAAAATCATGAAAACTTTTGATAAAAGCACCCTTTTGATTATACATATTTTCCTGACATGCAACATAAAAACTAATATTAAAATGGCTTTTCAAAGGTCTGCATATAATAAGTTCTATTTTCTAAATATATGAAGGTTTATTTACCCGTATAAGTATGTAAATATATGTAAGCAAAGAACATAAGTTTTGCAAGTTCTCTCTGAACCTGCCAAATTAGGGCATTTCATTTTCTTTTTTTTTGCCAGTTTGAAGTTGGACAAAAAAACAATTATCTAAAGCATACATAAAAAATAAAGCAATGGATACAAGGTAAGTTTCAGCAAGGAATTGTTTTCAGAAAAATCACAATGTTTAGAAAAGGCTATAAAAATCAGACAATTGTTTCTAAATAACAGAATGTCATTGCTGCAGAAGCTCTTGGAGACTGGAATATACTGTTACCTGCCTCAAGATATGACATATCCTCATATCTGCCATAAGCCTATGACCCTAATTCTCATGGTGACTGGACTTCAAGATACCCCTCTTTCACTCTGTTATTCTAGGATGGTATCTCAACCCAAAGGAATATCACTGTCTCACTTCATTTTGTGAGACTTCTCCTTTCATCTTCTACTAAGGCAAGTGCCATCTGTTGCTCTATAAAACATAGTTGAATTTGATCAGTTCCCTTGACTTTTGGTCAGTCACCCTGATTTTTGGCCAGTCAGCTGCTGATATGGTAGCTGAGATATTAAAGTCTTCATTCATATATAATATACAGAATTTTAAAGACACAAATCACTTTTGAAATATTTTGGAAATAGAACTTGATCAGTAGTAGTACCTGTTTTAAAACCCAAGTTACTTTTAGACTTTCTTTGAATCAATGTAATTCCTTCAAATAATACATATACTGAAAATTCAGTGTGAGGAAGAGTAGGAAAGAAATGCCACATGAAGCTTAAAAGCTTTAAAACCAGGTGTTCAGTTTGTTATTTTTTTTGTTAAAAACCCCCTCTTAAAACAGTTCGGCAGACAAACTGGAAAATTTTGTCCCCAGTGCGAGGGGAAAAAAAAAAAAAAGAGATTAGTTTGAGCTCTGCAGTGCTGATGATCCTTCTGACTTAGAATGCTGGCCAGATCATCAGGGGAGAGACAGAAATACAGTATATTTCTCAGGTCAAATAAACTTGTATGAATTTTGTAGTATAGAAATACTAAAAAGGAAGTAAAATAATCATGAAAGGAAGCTAAACTCTACATGTCACTTGACCTTATGAAAGAGTAAAATTTAATGCTGCAAAGAGATGCTGTTTGAGATGTAAGAATAAATGAATAAGAAGTTGCCAGAAGATGCTTTTTACTACAGAGTTTTCCACTCTTATTCCATTCAACTGCCCCATGCAAAACGTTTAAAAGAAAGTAAATTATATTAACACAGACACAGCTATGTGATAGCCCAATCACAAGTGACAACTAAAGAAGAAAAAGCAATAGGATCATCATCGATATAATCAGTACACAAAACGGAATGTGAAAAGCTATGCCCAAAATAATAGCATTACACCTAAGGTGCCACAGTAATAGCCAAGTCGTTGGTTGCCTCTTTAATGTTTGAATACTATGCTATTTCTCTAGGTTGTTCCAAATCTTTTGGTCTGTGTCAGCAGAAACTGCAGAATCATTAGAGGTCTCCTCTTCAGTTACCTTGCATTTTCTCCAATCGCTAATCAATTATGAAAGCCAGTGTTCTCTGAACTATTTCTTTGCTCCAACAACACCAATGTAAAAATAGCTTCCTTCTCCAACACTTCTCTCCAACCATCCTCACTTTTTTGCTTCTTCTACCAAGCCATCAAAAGAATTCAGTGTTCATTACTAATTTTAAGATCTGAAATAAGTCTACTTCCTGATCAGGTTCCAGCTCTCATTCTTTCTGATGTCTGTAATCATCTCTTACGCTTTACTCACTTTGCAAAATGGTGGCTTGGATGGTGGGAATAATAATAATAAAAAAAAAGGTTTATGTGGCAGGTAGGAGTATTTCTTCTTGTTGCTGGTCTCTTCCAGAGTGCCTGCCTATTTCTCTTTTACACTATTAGAAGAATTTCTGAGATCTTAGAATTTCAGGAGAGAGAAATCACTTACTGCTTCTGAATTATAAGGGCTAGTTAGCTGCCTAAACCAAATTCAACATGTAAACCCTGTCCCCATTTACCCTAACTCCCTTTTCTTACTAGTCTGCCCAGCCTAGCATTAGAAATTACTGGCCTGGCAACTCCTTGCAGAAAATCATCCAGCATAAGTTAGTCAGGCAATGCCATCAGATGGCCCAGTGCTAGAGGGGTAAAATTCACTTGCAAAGATAAGGACGCTTTTAAAGCAGTGTCTTAAAGGGCTTGACATGTAGAAGTAAATATATACAGATTTCTGACAGGTAAAAAGGATTTTGTATAACTGAAAGACAAATTAATTCATATGAAACAGTAAAAGAGGTGGTTTTTTTTCTTGAAAAATTAAAGATGTAAGAAGTCTATTGTTTCAGCATGTAAATAATGCATAAGTAGTGCAGCTTTTCGGTATAATAAAATCCCTATGCTATACTGTTGAGAACTAAGTATTCAGTCATGCAGACAGACTGAACTATTAAGCAGCACAGTACTTACAAAATATTTGCCTTGGCTCTTTCAGAGAGAATATTGTATCCTCTCCCAGACTTACTCCTTAGATTCATAAAGACTTACAATCCCAGCTACAGTTTTTATCTGTATTTCCTTTCACCTTGAAAACTCCTCATCTCCTCAGGTGTTTCAAGCCATCAATCTTCATTAAGTCCCACTCAGCACATGCTTCTTTAATTAGCTTTATCAATATTGATCCAGAAGGAGATGATTAGAAAGCCAGAAAGACATCTGCACTGCTGAAGAACAAACCTATCATCTGGTTATCAAATGTATTGTATGTCTGAAGTGTATTATTTCACTAATTCAGACTATGAGTGCTTTGGGGCAAGGATCACCTCTCCCACTATTTTTTTACATATCATGCATTCTGGCTGCACTCAGTAAACAGCAAAACAAAAAGTCCTTACAGCAAACTTTCTTTCAGAAATCCACTGGTCAAGGACATTCCTGCTTTTACATGAGATACAGACTGGTTTGCCCACTGGCTCCTCAAGCATTATTCCAGAGCTCAGAAAAACCAAAGATCACTGGCAACTCCACCTTCACAGTCAAACTTTCATCTCCAGGATGCACCTTTCATTCTAAGCTACAAAGCTTATCATCAAGGACTAGTGAGAACACCAATCCTTCTTGTTTCAAAGCTTCATCACAATTTTAAATTTGTTTACATAAATAGCCTCCTGTAATATTGCTGGTACAATAATTTGAGGTGGCAGATGAACTTTGGTAATACTTTACTAACACCCTGCATTCAAGTTTCCCCAGAGGTACACGAAGTGTAGTCAACAGACCCTGCTCATGCTGTCAGGAGGGGACTACCTGTGAGTTGTCACTCACTGCTGGCTGTTTCAGATGGAAACCCATCAATATTGAGAAGAGAAGCACATAACTACCTTCCTGCTAAATGGCAGGCTCCTTCTTCACTGTATGTGCCACTGCAGAGTTTCACACCTGCCCAACTTCTTTCCTTTAATAACCCTCCATGCATCCTCCATTGTCATGATCTTGATCTCTAATGCTCAGTCTCACTTTTATAGCTTCTCTGCCTATTTCCAAATAGATTTCTTAAGGGACAATTAATTCACAAGTAATTCTGTCTTTCCTGGGCTTCACTTGTGGGCCAATCAGGTCCCTACTGCTCAAGTGAAAGATCTGGACAGCAGAAAATGGCGTCCACTGGTCACCAATCTAAGCAGAAGAATATCTGATAATAGAAATAGTTGAATCTTAATTCCCTCAGCAAGTATCTTTGTCAGATTTTTTAAATAATATTTCAGAGTCCTGTAAAGATCTGTGTGTGCAAGTTGGCCTGTTTGCAAGCTTCTGTATTTGCTAGCTTTTAAATTTGTCTTTCTTAAAGATGCAGCTTGGAAGCTCTATTGTCATAGAGCAGAAATTTTAACATACCTGGTTGAAGTCCCCCTTAGGGAACATGTGTGACCTTATCTGTTTAATGACCTGGCATCCACCTGCCAATGAAAGCAACTCACAGTACAATCTGCAGTCTTCTCTAGGCGCAAAAAGCTAGATCCTAGGAGCTCCTTGTTGGTTTTTATTGTTTTGTTTTAAATCCGGATAGTTCTATGTTGCAATCCCTAATACTTTCCTATAGCAGATCACTTACAAAGTCTGCAATTTTGTGAAATCAGAATTAAAAGCCATTCACTCTATTTTTTTCTTAGAAGTTGTCCCTTTTTGTTCATTTGCTTTTGATTTGGGCATTTTTTTTTTTGTGAAGCAATAAATATTCATGGTTAATACTTCTCATTACTTCTATTTCACCATTATTTTCTTTTGAGATGTTTCATTTATACTTGAGTATACTTGAGTCTCCATTTATGATTATACTCTGTCACCATTAATAAGATTTTTATTTCTTAAAGATTAACTATCTTGACTTCCCTTACTGCTCATTTGAAAAAAAAAAAAAAATGTACTTTGTACTGAGCCATTCTTTAAAGAAAAAAAAATGTGGTATTGTAAAACAATTTCCTTCTGAACCAAATTTTTTTGTCTCATAAAAATAAGTATACTTTTCATAGAAATTACAAAACACTTTCTTATAGAGTCATTTTAGCATTCTTTTTATTTTTATTTTCTGGAGAGTTTTTTTTTTTGTTCTCAATTTTCACTATTAGCTTTTTCATAATTTTGCTAACACAACAGACTAATGCAGCTTTGGTCATATTGTTTTAATGATTGGCATGACTTTGACTTTGACTTCTCCGTTCTCTGGCAATGTCTTGTTTTTCTAAGATTTTTTTGAAAAAGAAAATGAATGGCCCAGAAAAGTTCTTGGACTGTTCTTTCTATCCTCTTGAGAGAGAGTAGCCTAACACTACGTAAGAGCTTTTTTAGCACCTTTTCTAAGCATTGAAGTGATACAGAATATTTCTGTGTTGCTGTGAAATGCAGTCAGATGATTTTTTTTCCCAAAAAGTATAGAAATCATTCAATGCCAATGCTATAAATAAGCTGAAACCTACGTTGTCATTTTTTTCCTAAATACACAAAAAGTTATTCCAGCTTCAAAACAGATGTTAAACTTTGACACACCTAAAACTCAGAAAACAGTCCAGTCTTCATTCCATGTGACCCACACTGGCTAACTCTTTCTGTAGGTTATTTTAAGCTGAGGAATCCTCTAATTGCCTATATCAGTTTGGGACTGTCTGTTCTGCAAACCTAGGCAATCTCTACTTCGTCTGCGTAGACTTTACCATGTCTGTACCTCCTGCAAAGTCCAAGAAGATAGGCATGATTAATAGGGCGACTACCTAAAGGTACTGCTTAAGTTTAATCTATATAATTGTGACTATCAGACACAAAGTTGAAAGCTAAACCATAGGATCTCACTCAGATTGATCAAAACTGAACCTTGATCTCCTGTATTATAAGAGGGTGCAAACTGCTACCTCATAGCTTATTGTTCTCCATCCATACTGCAGAAGTTGAAAGAATGTGTTCTAAATGGATGCTTAGGGTTTGGGTTTAAGAGGAAGTATCTTCCAAAGTGAGGACTTCACAAAATAAGAAGGAATTGATGGTATTATGCACTAAGGTAATGTAGAAAGCAAGAGAGCAGCTACTGCAGAGGATTTGAATTAGCGTACATTGGGTGACCTGGTGTCAATATATAGCATCCTGTTAACTCCCTATCTAGTATGCAAAAGTTATCAAGCAGAAGCCTTTAATTCAGCTTAACAAAACCAACTTAAATTGTTTTGACTGGGAAGCACAGAAGTTTTCTGGACATAATGTTCTACAAGCATTTCATATAAAATGACAATGATATGTTTCTTTGCTTTCATTCCTCTTTTGTTAATATCTAAAAATGCAGATTTCTTAAAGGACAGATATTTCCATTTAGTTCTGGTTATAAATAAGGCGTACACTGACTCAAATCAGAAGACATAGCTTGCGAAGAAATGGTAAAATTAGAGATTTTCAGCTAAGCACTGTGCTGGTATTTAAAAGCACAAGTGAGTGGGATGTTCACTGTTTTAACAAAATCTCACAGAAGTGTCAAAGGGTAAGATTTTGCAAGGAATAGAAAAGTACCTGAACAGTATTTGTTTACTGTATGGTCCTCAATCACATAGATTACTCAAAGAAAAATGCAGACATAAAATAAACCACAAAGCATGTAAAATTAATGCTTGCCATGCAAATGCACCCCTGTAAATTAGATTGCTTACAAAAAAAAAAAGTAATGATGAGTGTTATTCTTTATAAGTATGATTTATGCCATGTTCATCACAGGCCATTAGACAAAAATGCACAATTAGAGATCCAAGCACCAGCTCTACTCATTTCATCTGTCTGCCAAATGTTATGTTATGCTAGCATTTTAATTTAGTAACTGTGAAGCAAGAGAGGGTGATACACAACTTGGGTTTTTATCAAACTGGAAAACTAAGGCTTGGAAGAAAATGTTGTTTCTAAATCATTATTCTCTACCTTTTATTTCTCTTTCAGCCTGAAGCAGCAAATACTTAGGCTTTTAAGTAGTTACAGTAACAAAATTTAATATGATATCTAAATTTAATATTAAATATCTAGTATTTAAATATCTAAATTTGATAGCCCTATTTCTCATTGAAAAAGTGCTAAGTAAGTAAGGCTCCTCTCTATATATGAATATGGACATGAATTTAAAAAGTATCTACAGGTACCAGAAAGGAAAATTACTTTTTCTAGGTTTTAGGTTTCTGTTATCCCGCTATGGACTACTCTGGCAGTAGTTATTGCATGTAAACCCTTTCACACATTCATACGACTACACCTTGCCCTTCTGTATGTGATCACTCAGCAGGATATAGTATTCTTAATTGTAGCATTATGCAAAAATTCCAAGCAAAGTTTGTTATAAGCCTTGGGTCTAACTCTGTACTCTATCAAAGAGCCTGTTTACCTTTCTTTCCCATTTAAACAAGCTCATTTTTGATACTCATTTAATTAAGCAGACTATTCTAATGGGATGTGCCACAAAATATTTGCATTACAAAAATCTAACACCTGCTTATTTCTCATACTGATGGTGTATTCCAGTGAAAACTAACATTTTATACCTTTTCATGAACCTTTTGCCCTGGCTCCATTCCTTCGATATGCTCTGATTCGGCAGGCCCTTCACCAGCTGCCATTTTCCTTTGAATGTGTGCATTTTGTTCGCGCAAAGCTACAATCTGCAAAAGAGAGAAAACATGTGGTCGATATGCATAATAAATTTTAAAACTACTAAGCAGACAGTCTGATAAATCTGTTAATATTTTGATTCTATTTTGGCCTTTTGTAGCATTTGCAAAATTATCTGTACATGTAGACAGGTTTAAATCATAGAATCATAGAATAGTTAGGGTTGGAAAGGACCTTAAGATCATCTAGTTCCAGCCCCCACCCCTGCCATGGGCAGGGACACCTCACACTAAACCATGCCACACAAGGCTCTGTCCAACCTGGCCTTGAACACTGCCATGGATGGAGCATTCACAACTTCCCTGGGCAGGCCATTCCAGTGCCTCACCACCCTCACAGTAAAGAACTTCTTCCTTATATCCAATCTAAACTTCCCCTCTTTAAGTTTGAACCCACTACCCCTTGTCCTATCACTACAGCCCCTAATGAAGAGTCCATCCCCAGCATCCCTATAGCCCCCTTCAGACACCAATAGTAAAAGCTGTTAGGCATTGATTTTGTAACAATGCAAGGACAACTCATTCATCCATACAGAACACAATGGACGTGAAACTATCATTATATAAAAACAGTACTGAAAGGCTATGAATCAAAACCAGGTGATGCAAAATGAAGTGCTAATTTTCTGTCAGCTTCCCATCTGTTACTAAGTGCAACATATGTTTTGACTAATTTGTGTTAAGAAAAACATGTACGTAAAAGCCCTTGTCTGTGGTATACATTGACTGTTTCAGTGCATATACAAGTAGGTTTTATTGTATTGAAAGTATTGTTTTATTTATTGGTAGTGCTAGTAAAAATCCCATGCAGCTACTGGCAATTAAGTTGCTTTCTCTCTGATTTTGTAGCCTATCCTCAGACAATAAGCCGGATGGAAAGATCCAGGTCCTAAAAGCCTTTTACATGCTATGCTATGGTAAGCTGGAAAATCTGGCTAATACAAAACTCAATTATTTTGATAAATTGCGCAGTTAGATCTCTCTATACAGTTCTGCTTTCATAAGCATCCATAATGAATGATTTGCTGGATGGATAACATTGTGTATTAAACAGTAGAAAGCAGGTTTTTGGAAAGTTGGCGTAAATGTAAAGGCTTCTGTCACTGTACTGTGCCTGCACAAATCCTGAGTCAGAAGCACCCTAAAACACTGTCCTGGCCTAGAAGAAAAAAGCATGGGATTGGAGGGAAGATTTAAAGCCGTACTACATTCTAAGTGTTTACAGAAGCCAAGATTTTGTGGGACACTGAATTTGACTTAATTTATCTTTAATTTACATTGAAATATGTTTACTTTGATCCGAATAATTTAATAAAAAAATGTGTTTTTTCAAGTGTGTTTTTTAATTTACATTTAAATTCTGATTTTAAAGACTATGTGAATCAGCTCTGACCAGCATTTGAAATCTCATGGACACACCACTGCAAACAACTCTTCCTTAGTATAGATGTTGAAAACTGTTGTGATTTGAGTCAGGTTGATTCACTGCCTGCTAAAATCCAAATTACAGCCCTTGCAGAACTCACGTGAGTCCCACTAATTTCAGTGCTAAGACTGAGACCTGAGGGCAACAGTTCACCCAAAGCAATATGGGAAAATATAAAAGAATGGGAATTTAAACTGTCCGACAGTCTGTGTCTTTTGGGATTGTACAAATAGAATGGGCTTTAAAATGTTTTGCTTAAATAAGAGAATTAGGTCTGTCTTAAATAACAAAAAGATCTTTATTATCTCATTAGCACAGACTCCCTTTGTACACACGACTTGGTAATTTAATAACTTTTTTTTCTGAATAGCTTCCCCTATTTCTTTTTCTTTACTGTTCCAATGATTTTCAAATCTAAGTTACCGAAATTATGGTTCCCACCAACCAGAATTAGCCATCAATTACTGCTAAGTGACTTTAAGGTAGACTAAGGGAGATACTTCAATGTATATATTATAAAATTCTGATTTGCAGACAGCAAATATATATCAAATGAAACAAGCATAAAATCATAGGATATGTTTAACTGGCAGCCAACAGTAGATCTGGATTTTCATATGATAATCTTTCATTGATCCATTAAAATGCAGACTTCACTACACCTTCATTTTGGTTTACCACCTGCATCTAAGACAAACTCTTTATCTCAACAACAATATTTTATAAACACTGCTGCAAAATTTTATCATTTCATCACATATTCAACAATAGTTATTTTTTCTTAGCCTTTGATGGTCTTTAGGTACCCTAGGATTACCACTTTTTAAGTATGTAAGTAAATAAAAACACGCAATTGTCCCTTCAAAATGAAAGGCAAATAAAAGGGTATAGTACTGTGTATTATTATCTTTGGGAGGTTCACTTATTTTTGAATGGGAAAAATTTCATTGCCAAACCCTCATATTGTTACAGCTATTTTTTTCAATGGTTTTGTTACAGTAATGAATGCAGAATAACTATACACAGGAATAACATGGAGTTTGAAGTCTGTCACATCTTACAGTTTCAGCTCTAAGATGGTCATCAAAGAACAGATGTAAGTTGTGTGGATCCACACAGCTAACTTGTTTTCATGCTTTTTCTCTATTCTTGATTTAAAGACTAAATTAAGGCAGAATTAATGCTCCTAAAGAAGCATGGAAACTTTCTTGTGTCTTACAAATAAACATGAATATTTGCTTATCGGTTGTTGAAGCAAAGGTTTTTAATTGCTATAACAGTCTAGTTTATTACTTACTTATTTCTTATTTAACTTGAACTTTCAAGAGTGTGCAAATAATTTGAAAATGTACTACTTTAATCACTGAAGAATTTGTGTAACTTTCTACACAAGAGGCCAAAACACAGCTGGATGGATGATGATGATGATGATGATGAAATAGGTGAAGGTGAAGACAGAGAGGACTCTGTTTCCTAGGTAGCCTCTGAATCCTAAATTCTAACCATCATTACAACAGCAGACAGTGATAATACCACAGGTAAGAAACTAATTGTGCAGCATACATAAAATTCAGTAATATTACTTTTGAGAAATGCGTATTCCTTATATTGATGTTTTTATGTTTATGATATCTAGCTTAAAGTATCTACTACAAAACATGTCTGCAGACAGCTGTCCAAGTACCTAGTACTATTTAACCCTCTAAGGTTAAATTCTTAATGGTTTTCATGCCAAGTTCTCTTTTGAAAAAGTAAAAGCTAATATTCTTGAGGATGGAATCATGTCTGCTAAAACCAAACCAAACCAAACCAAACCAAATTCAAAAAAATTAAAAGAGCAATTGATAGAAAATAAATGGGGATAAATACCATTGTTGTATTTACTATTGTTGGATCCAAAACTGGACAATCAACTTAAACATTCAAGTCCAAATCATGCATGCTAAAATATGATCAAACGTATCACATCATTATTTCCTCCTCAACTCCTGCCTGTGGATCTCAAATTATTATATGTCTTTTCTAAACTGTTATCACAGATATTATTTTCCTACTTAGCACACTTGGGAAGATTTGACCTAGACCACAGCAACTGCAGCAATTGTACTCTAATTGAAAGCTAATGTTAAACTGCAGAGATGTTGGTCTTTCCATAGTTAAGTCTAAAGATCGTTTCCTTCTGCAGGCCTATATTTGGCTCCCTGCTAACTTTGCCAAACTCAGTCAGATGAACTGAAAAGTCGTTTGTTGATTGAGAAAACCAAAACAACGGCTGTGATCTTAAAAAGACTGAAATGTGGAGTATTAATTTTCTAGTTAGACCTTTCTAAGTGTTGTGGCTTAAGCCCATCAAAATATCCTATAACCTAAAGAAACATTCCTTTAGCCTGTTCTCTTCTCGCAGGTATGTTGATCTTCAACATATTTCACATTTTTGTAGTCAGTTTTTATGACTGACAAGGGAGGATTTCATAACATTCAAACTTGAAAGAATTTCCACCAATTTAGATTCTGTCTTCTATATTTCAAAGGTACATAGAAACAAACAGCATTATTTCTAATGTCCCACTCTGTCATAATAATTTTGAAGATATTGTTACACAACTTCTACGTTTTTGTCTCAAATCTAAAATATTTTCAACTTTCTAATGCCCACCTTTTTTAATTACAATTTTGGTAAACACGCCTACTATATTACCCATATAAATTGTCTCCAAAATCTTAGCAGAATTTGTGTCCATTATCTATTAACATCACTGAATCATATGTTTTTTATGAAATAAAGATCCAATGATTTAGTTTCAAAATTTAAACTGGCCTTCATTACCATAAGTGACCAAATCTACATCCCATGCCTGTACACTTGAAAATACTGATCTGAATTCAGATGTTAAGGGAATTAATTTCAAATATTAAAATACAGCATAGAATAGAATATCAATGCATAAGCCAGAAGTGATCTAAAGAAGTACCTGATGTTACAGAGCCATACCCATCAGCCAAGCTAGTGAAAAGGACAATGTAATAAGACAATCATTTCATCATGAATAAAGATTACACAAGGCTATAAATCAGTAAGGAATAGCATAAATTACATCTATTTAGCAAGGGAAACAGTCTGATTACTATTTGTAGCAGGACACTAAGACATATGTATGAAAGAAAAAAAGATTCACACTGTAGCTGCAAAAGCTACCAAATTGTAAATGGTGACCAAAATGAAAAGGAAGAGCAGCACACAAAAAAATGGCAACATTTGAACTATGTTCAATACACATCAAAACCCCAAACTGGAATATACAAATTGTACATGAGAATGTAACAGATTTATTCTCGGTGCAGACTCCCACAAGACACAAATGAAGCAGGAAAAGTATTTCCTCTACATGTTTACTTTGGGTATTTTACCAAATGATTAATTTGAAATTATTTGAGAGGTGTTAGATCAGAATCCATTTCTAAACATAAAAAATCCTAAACGATGTGGGTACCTCTGCTGCTGAAACTTACTCAGTTCTTACTTCCAATTGAGTAGCCACTTGTTACCTTGCTAGTTTCATGCTTCTGGTAATTAACTTTACTATGCATATTTCATATACTTTCTATAACAACAATGAAAAGGAACTACCAACTTATTACACTTTTTTTAATAACAGTTGCCTACTATACATACATTTTTTAATTATGCACTTCTGTGAAGTCTGACGTCATCCAAAAATCTGTCTTACATCTACAGAACTTTGGTCTTGTCTCCTTACTACTTACTGTACATGTATCTCAAGCATCAATGGAAAAGCTTTTATTAGATTTCCCATAAGTATTATTGATTCACTGCCAAACTTTCCCTGAAAGCACCAGCATTCTTCAACCTCTTATGGTTTAGTTCAGAGATGTATGATGTTTTGAATGCTGGTTGCCCTGTGTTTTGGTTTTTCAACCAGACATGTAAAATGAAACCTGAATTAATTTATTTTCTTGATCAAATTACTTAAATCCAATGAGAAAGCAGCACATAACCTGCAAAACACCAAGATACTCAGATATGGTTTAGATATAAGATTTAAATATCTAAGAAAATATTTCCCTGTTCAGATAGCAAGTTGAAATTCCTCCAGGCTGGTGGGAAGAAACTAAATGCATTCTTCTTTCTGCTATGAATCATGGTGATATTTGGTCCATAAGTAGTGTTGATGACTCCAGGAAGGAAGAACGAAAACTTTAGAGAGGAAGAATGATTTTGTAGTTGAAAGATGAGGGGATATCAGGATCTGTAAGTTTGAGATGATTGCTGGTGGTGTTACCTGATAAGATTTGAAGTGAATCAGAGAATACTGACCAGTTAGGGACCCAACAAAATAATATCCCACCACTAGGCTTTTCCTGAAAGTGTTCTGATATCCTCAGGAAGGAGCTGTTACCATTAATATCTATCACATACTGTAAATTACAAAGGTGGTATTCTGGGTACTTTTCCCACCCATAACAATTTCCTTCACTTGAAATCTTGGCCTCTGAGGCCTTATTCCCAGTGCTGCTGTTCTGTAAAGAGTTAGCACTTTGTCTGTTGACTTTTTCTTTAATGTTTTTGTAATTTAAATTGTATATAAAACCATCCACTAGTAAAGGATTTAAATATAACAATCATATTGATTTAATTTTGCTTTCCACTGAATAAATGATTATAGTATGTAGAGATTTAAGGATATTAATTTAATTAATAAACATATTAATGTTTACAGAGGTTTCTTTGTCTAGCATTCTTCCTAATATTTAAAATATTTTTTACTTTGTTTTTACTTACTTCAGTTTTTCTACTGTGAATTTATTTAACTTATTATTAAGTAGTTTTAGAACAAGTTGTGTATGCTGTTTTGTCATTAACAGAGGCTCTAAACACATATATGACGCTAGACTGCCCCCTAACACCATCAAGAACCTGGATCACTTAAAAAATGTAAAGCATTAAAGGAAGACAGTAAGTTTTTGGAAATCTGTTTTTTATAAACTTGCCCTACCTTAAATCACTGAACCTTTTTCTTTCATTTTCTGACATTGAAACAAATTGGTCCTACGCAATTAAACTCACTGATAACCATGTTTTACATTGCTGAAAAGCTGAAAGATCTAGAAGACATTTTGTTTAATCTCCTCTTTTCAAGAAGGTATTTCTTTTTACATGGATATTATGCTAAGCCAAACTTCTTGTCACTATATTGTGTCAGTTTTCCATCCAGCTCTTATTTATGTAAGTCTTTCAGAGAACAGTGAAATTGCCTACTTGGATGTCCTCCTACATTATTCTATCATAACATTCCATATTTAAACAGTGTTAAATATCAGATTTCAGCCTACTTAGAACATAATTCAGACTCCTGGTCCACCTTCTGACTTTGCTTTAAGTTTGACAGGGGTAGCTTGATAGCTTGTGTAAAACTTTAATCAATGTCTATCATTCGATATGGTAAACATTAAGTGTAGCACAGGGAATATATGATGCTTAGAAACAGGTGACTTCCTTCTGCTTCAATGGAAATTCAACTCCTGATTCATAAATGTTGCCTAAATTAACATAAACATAGCCATTTCCAGTTATATTTCTAATTTGTGTCAATGCCAACACAGCCTTTCAGAAGCTACTGGTTAGAAAGTTCAGAGATATTCAATAGGGTGATTGAAATTGTTTTAATTGTACAATAAATTTGTCATTATTCATAACTTATTTTAGTTACAGGGTCAGACATGCACATGCATTTTCTTGACATTTTATATGTAACTTCTGAAAGGAATTATAATGGTAATCAGCATTTTGTATTATCAGGATCTTGTCTACACTATACACTATCTTTCTTTCACCCTTTGCGGAGGGAAAACATGACATGGGATGCACACTGGCAAAATATTTTCATGAAAAATAAATTGATACTTTTGTGAATCTGAGTAAAAACCAGGTACAATAAAAGGAGATATTTTTTCATGAGGGAAGGGCATTTTAACCAAACTAAGACAATTATGTGAGATTTTACTTGCTCTGGAGGGTAGGTTTAGGAAGGATGCATCTCATTCAGTGGGGGTCACCTGGATGCCTGCTGTCAATTTTAAGAGCAGGAATTACATAAAAACCTTGGATATGTCAACATATTATTTGTATTTCTACATTAGTAAAAAGGAATGTTTTAATAATCTTGTTCAAAAGATACTTTCAATATTTAATTAGAATCACACTGGATAGTTTCAGCTTTTACTGCAATTTTAATGCCTCTGTCAGTTGAAGTATGACAGATTTGGCTGCAGCCTTTAAGACATTTGTGCCCCCATCCTCTCAGTCTGAGTTTAGAAGAGGAACATGAGAAGCACCATGAGGAGTTGCTGGTCACAAGTTTCCACTTCAACAGTTTCATACAGGATGCAAAATTAGGAATTGTGGTTCCCAAGATGCAGAAATGCATTCCCTGTTCTAGGGACAGGGAATCTTATACAGGTACAGAGAAAAAAATCTACTAGAGATTGGAAATTTCTTAGCAAATTCCTCCAGTTTACAGAATTAATGCTGTTTACAAATCAAAGGCAAAACAAGTTGTCACAGTGGTGTTTGAAAGCCTTTCCATCTCTCACTTTCCAGCTTACACTCCTTTTTGTCCTGCTGCTTTCAAATCACTTGCAGCCTCATGACTACCATATCATAGCAATTCCAGCACAGCATAGAATACACTTACTTGCATATGTTTTCATGCGTATTCACATCACTGAATAAATCACTGATATATTTGCATGATAGAACACTCAGGAAATCATGAACAAGAACTCTGTGTAAGTGTTATAAAGTAAAGGTTTAGAAGCAGTCAAACTAAAATGAAAAGACTTGAATGGAAATCTGGTTTTATAGTATAATAGCAAGTTTTTTGAGTGAGAAATCGAATTTTGCTTGCAAGTAGATGCATTATTAAGATTTCTAATTTGTTCTGGCAAGAAGATTAACCATTTCTAGGCTTTACACATATTCCAATTGAACAGTCCTATTTTTAAACATGCCTAAAATATACACGCTGAAGAACTGAAGGAAACCCCTACTATGAGTATTGAAAATGTCTCTGTGTGTTAGTTGTTGTGTTATATGCTCTGAAATGAAATTAGAAACCAGACAGGAAAGGCAAAATCATGACATGGCACCTTTTGGCACAATAAATCATACTCCCCATGAAAGAAATCATTTCCAAATTACACCATGCTGTTATTGTTTGCAGTATCCAAGAGGAAGCCTTTCAGGCTAAGCTTCCAGTGAGTAGCACAGAGGTGGATGTAACCACAGGCCCTGAAGGACAACGGCTGAATCACAAGCTCTTGCAGTGAGAAGCAGATGTACTAGTGAAACTGCTAGTGGCACACTTTGAGCAGTACAAAAGATCTCAAGATTAGCAACTTGTTGCACTGCAAGATCTATTTGAATTACAGTACATAAAGCAGTGCACTGGCTTAGGTGGTTTTGTCAGATACCAGCCTGACACCTATCATTCACATTCTCACAAGATTTCCTTTTCTTAATTAAAATCTGTATACTAATCAAAATGACTGAGCCAACGATGGCTTTCTTTGCCTGACATAAAAACCAACATATTAACTATTTCCAGAAATCAATGGGATTGAGATACAAATTCTGGTTAGCTTCATTTTCTACACTGATCAAAGGAAGAGGCTAAGGAGGGAGCTTGCTCCATCTTTGAATAAATGATGAAGGAGGTACTAGTGAGATGGTCCTGTAGTAAGACCACCAAAATGTTCTTGAAAACCCAGGGGAACAGGTGCCGTGTGTGGCTTAACTGCCTTCCTAACATCCTTTACTAGACAAAAGCAGATGAAAGTCAAAGATTCACAAACCTGTCTAATAATGTAAATTCCTTTTCATCTACCAAAGCCAGACAAGTGTCTGACTGTGGTAGGTGTAATAAAGAAGGTATAAAGTCAAGAAACTTCTTATTTAGTCTTTTTTTCCGAACAGACAAGCAAATACAGAAGTTTGGCACTGTCTAGGTATAAAATGAGATTTATTACTTAAAATGAATGAATATTATATAAAATATTATTAATAAATACACATGGAAAAGTGAAGTGTTGGCTTGGGCAGGGGAAATCTTTCCTCCCAGAGTCATAGCTAAAGTCTCAGTATGTTTCAATATCATGATCAAATGAAATACATGGGATAACGTTTGAGTGAGTGAATGCAAGATGCTCTTCAGGCTGTCATAAATGGACAGTCTGACTTCATAAACCAAACTTCTCATAATCCATACGTAGTCTTAAAACAACAGATAAAAATGAATCTCCCTGAAGATGGCTTTAGTGCTGAAATGCTTTGGTTTTTCCATTTAGAAATGCAGGTTCTGAGATTTGCAAACAGTTATATTAAAAAGGGCAAATATGGACTTAGAGCTTTATTTACACAACAGGTAGGAGCTAAAATAACTATAGACCATACAGCACTGTAATCAACATCAGCCACATTTTGAGAGAACAAAAGAAAAGCAAAAAAAACTTTTCAGATTGCAAAAATAACTTTGTATGGTGGGGAATAAAACCTTCAGCAGTGACAATGAATGCACTTTGGGCTCCTGTACTAGGTTTTCATGCCAAGATTTTGACAGTAGGGGCGGCTAAAGGGGTGGCTCCTGTGAGAAGCTGCCAAAAGCCTCCCCCATGTCAGAGAGAGCCAATGCCAATCAGCTCCAAGACACACATGATGGTGGCCTAGGCTGAGCCCATTAGTGACAATGGCAGCACCTCTGGAGTAACATAATTAAGAAGGGGAAAAAAAGTTACCGCTCAACAGCAATTACAGGTGGGAGAGAGGAGGGAGAATGTGAGATTAACAGCTCTGCAGACATGCAGGTCAGTGAAGGAGGAGGGCAGCAGGTGCTTCAAGCATTGGAGCAGATCTCCACCTGCAGCCTGTGGAGGATCCCACACTAGAGCAGGGGGATGCTCAAAGGAGGTTGTGACCCTGTGGGAAGCCTGTGCTGGACCAGGCTCCTGGCAGGACCTGTAGCCCCTTGGAGAGAGGAGTTCATGAAGAACTGCAGCCTATGTAAGGGACATGCACAGGAGCAGTTCATGAAAGACTGTCTTCTGTGGAAGGGACCAATGCTAGAGCAGTGGAAGAGTGTGAGGAGTCCTCCCTTGAGGAGGAAGGGGTAGCAGAGACAATGTGTGATGAACTGACCATAACCTCCATTTCCCACTCCCTTGTGCTGCTGCAGGGGAGGAGGCAGAGAAACTGGAAGTAAAGTTAAGCCTGGGAAGAAGGAAGGGGGAAGTTGGTTTTATTTCTGATTATCCTACTCTGATTAGTAGTAAATTACACTAGTTTCCCAAGTTGAGTCTGTTTTGCCCATGACAGTAAATGATGAGCGATATCTCTCTGTCCTTATTTCTACCCATGAGATTTTAATTACATTTGCACTCCCCTGTTTTAGCTGAGGAGAGCAGTGATGGAGCAGCTTTGGTGAGCGTCTGGTGTATAGCCAGGGTCAACCCACCACTGCTCCTTTTGGGGGAAGGAAAATATCAAAATGCTTTTTAATTTTTAACTTAGCACTTTTTCTTCTTTCCCATCAACTACTTAAAAAAGAATCAGACAAATTTGCAAGTAGGGCTTTTGTAGAGCTCTGAAAATTCACTTGTAAACTTAATGTTCATGCCTGACAACCCGAGCTAGGTTTATTTTATAGTTGCCTGGATTGCAGTGAATTTTATTGTTATTTAAGTTGTGAGCTTTCCAGAAACTTTACACAATTGAGCCCTTGAAAATGTGTCCTGACATGTCAAGAAAAATACTACTTTATTCGAAGAAAAAAACCCGTGGGAGTTATGAGTAATGCATATTTTCAACATTTTAACATCGTAAATTGTTCTCTTCCTTCCTTTTCGAGGATGTTTTATATTTTAATTCTGTTATTGAGCTTTTATTGCTGTAGAGAAATACTCACTAAGGTGAAATCATCCTCATGAGGGAGTCTGTATAACCCTTGGTGATTAGACAGTAGTAGACTAATGAAAACAAATCTTGTACATTTGCGCTATATGGAGCTTAAATAAGTGCAAATTGAAATAGAATCTCTACATTCTTCTTCCTTAGTGGCCAAGAAGCATGGCGCTATCATTACTAGAAATCCAGTATTTAATAGTGAGCTCTGTAAGAGAACATACATTCAGATATACAGCAACTGTAAACTGATCAGAGAAGCACTGTAAAAGACAGTTGATTTAAATAGTCAGAGGATTTTTATGGCAAAAGGGGGAGGTAGAACACTAAGCTCCAATCCTCTGCTACGGTTCTTTTAAGGTTTAAGTAGATCTTTAAGCCATGCCTTAAGTTCTGTCAAACAAAGCTAAAACATCTTGCTTCTGCAGCTTCTGGTATCTGGATTATTCTATGTAGACACGGCTCTCTGTGACCCTGTCTGCATTGTATGGTGGCTAGCACTTTCAGACTGCTCTCATGTCACTGAATTGCAAATAATGGATGACAACTTGCAAAGATGATGGGAGATGCTCTGAATCTGAGTCAGTCATAATTTTAACAGGAAAACATGAAAATACTGACCATGTGATCTTTCACTATTGATGTTTTGCACTCATGATAACTATTGACAGGTCTTGGCTATCAGTGTTTTATTGACATGCCTATGAAGGTCACGCCTGTTTGTGACAAGTGTACTGTAGTCCAGGGGCAGCCCACAGCTGTGGCACTGTGCTGGCATCAAGGGAATGCTTGCAGGACCTCCTGCCATCCGTTTACATCACTGAATCCTGACTCCTGAATGCTAATTGCATGGATCAGCAGTCATTTTTACACTTTTAATGTACTAATACATTAACATGTTAGACTGGTAATAAGGCAAGAGGGTTTATTAGTCTCCTTTGCTTCATAATGAATTCTGAACCAAATGAAGTGTTACTGTGTAAATTACTGTCTTGTGCTGTTGCATGTAGTCTAGAGGATGTACCATTTATTTTTATGGTGTACTGGCAACAATGCGAACAAAATAAGAGTTATTTCAAGCAATTGTGCAGTTATTATGAAAAAGAGCATCTGTCAAGATTTTTCAAAGAAGATTACCAGGTACATTTCAGTACATTTTCTTCAGAAACCCTTATCTAGGTAAATAAAACTGTGCTACTTTTAATTTGCCACAAAAATTGTATGAAATATGACACTGTGAAAGAACTGTCTTTTACAGAGACAAGTACAATGGAAAAACAACAAATATCAGTTACATGGTTGCATTATAGTATGCGACACCTGCTGACTTATTACTCTTGCTTTTTCTTTTTTTCCCCCCAACCAAGCTCAACAAAGAAGTAGCAAAATCATTATTTCTTCATTATTACACTCACAAAGATGTATAAAGACCGGGCTAAAAAAAAGCCCTAGAGCTTACTGGTAGCATAGGGTCTGATTTCCAGGTGGTCAGAGCTGAAGACAGATTTGGCAGAAACATTATGATTTTCATTGTTTTTGGCAAAATCTGAGCTGCTGAAATATATAAAAATTGTGTGTGTATATATAGGCTATATATAATAATACAGATGTTTTATTTATAGAATTATATACATCCTCTGTGTAACCAGGACATTGACCCTAAATAAAATAATGTGCCTGTAGGGCTTTATGTAGTTGCTCTTAGTACATATACCTTTAATTTAAAACTACCAATGCTTAAGGTATACAATTCAGTTGGAAAAAAATCCTGCTCAGGTTAAAATGAAATGTTTAGCTATTTGGCACTGCATATCTATTTTTTTTTCCTGATTACATTAATATATTTCCCTCCAGGTGAAAACAGTGTTCCCCAGATAAATTCTGTATTCTTTGTCTGCGCATTGTCACCTGGAGACTTTGAGATTCTTTAGATTTATCTTGCCTGGACACATCTGTTATGAAAACACCACTATTCTGCATGTGTAGTTAGTCTTATTAAATTTTTCTGTTCAATGTATCAATATTAAAATCACCATCTGTTTTACTGACTGTACAAGACATGAAAGTACAACAGATAGATAGGATATGAGTAAAAATCCAGAAAGGAAATGAACCTTACCCTAGAGCTACAATTAAAGAATAGCAAAGACCCGATCTGCATGCCCAAACTGAAGAACTCACAGTTTAAATCAAACTCCCAGTCAGCTGAAATCGAAGGACAGTAGAATAAATTAAAGTCTCTATTTAAAATATTAAACAAAATGTACCCATTTAATTTTAATCAAGATCTTAATACTTTTAAATTACATTCTTACTGGGAGTAATTCTTTTCACACATTTCTCCAATGAAAATGTATCAAAGATACAGTCCTCACTGATACAATTTTTAATTTTTTTAATTATGAATATTCTTCATAAGTGGAAACCCTAAAATAATGTTCTCATTCTAGGATTAATACAGAAAAGAATCTGACATAATAGCCATGTTCTAATGCCAAGGAATTATGCATATGGTTTGGGTTTTTTTTCCTCCTTTTTGTAAACATGGATTCTACACAATTAAAGGTGTCCAAACTGTACCCTCCAGGTTCAATGTCAAGCAATCTGGATCATTTCTTATGGGGTGAACCAAGTAAAACATACCCTCTTCAGCTCCCCTTGGAATTATTCCACTTATACGTTGATAGTCGCTACTAATCCTAATGAAGATTATTTAGTATTTTCTAATGATGACATTTTCCAATCAAGATCCCAGAGTAAGAGCATCTAATTTTATCCCCTCAGACCCAAAACATTATTTTTGGATCCCAAGTAAAATTATTTCTATAATTATTTCTATTACAGACATATGATGGGAATGTGTTTGCACTAAAAAACCCCTAAAATTAGAAAATAAAAATCTCCTGATATGACTACGCTTGGTAAGCATGTACCAAGACACAGCTATCCTTTCTATATCCCCAGTATAGTCTCTGTTCCTGTTTTTCCTCAAAAATACTTTATCACTCAGCTGTTTTATCAGCGTTAGCAAACCAGTAGTGAAATAGCAAGAATTTTCTTCTTAGTCTATCAGTAACAAATGTGGAATCAATTTGTCATGCCTATGGACGTTGCTCTGCTAATTGACAGTGGAGAGGAAATACAGACCTTTGAGTGGCAAATTACTCTTGATTCACATTATTGCTGACACTGCTTACAGACATTAGTTTTTACTGTCTTGCGTGTTAACTATGTTATCAATCTGCAGGGTACTGTTAGAGCTGCATGTACACTGTTGGGCTAAAGTGATCAACTATGTAAACACAAATGATACATTTTGTGGTTCATGCGTTAATAGGAATATCCTTTAACAAATATGAACTTATTGAAGCTTATAGTTGATTTTATTTAATGACTCATGCCATTAATTTAAATCTTTAATTCAAATGCAGCCTGTAAGGCCTATTCATACATTCAAAATTGATTGTGGAGAGTAATAAGCATAAAACATAATACTGTGATCTCGTTATACTATCTAAAATCTTATTTGAAAGTTAATGGATGTAAATGTTCTTAACTAATCATGTGACATTTAACAAATATACACAAAATTGCATACTCATTCTAAGGAAGCACATTAAAAATGTTAAAACAGTATATTGTTCCAGCAGATTAAAAATTAAGGATAATGGGTATAGGTTTTGTATTTTCATCAAGATGACTGTGCAAGAGGATTGTTGATGGTAAAGAATCAACAAGACTGATTCTTGAAGTGAAATTTTCTTGATCTGGATGACCATCACAACTGACAAATGTCAAATGACCCTGAAGCTGATACAGACAGAAAGATAATCAGCTATGTTTCTAAACCTAACATTATACCTCTGGTATATTCAAAGTTTATGAATCCCAAAATAACAGACCAAAGAGAAGTGATGTCTTCTCTCTGATGTCTCAGGAAAGGCACTCTGTGCATACTGTGAGCAGACTAAGAATTAGTCATTAAAATCTTCCTTTATACAAGTAATAGTCAGCTCTACATTATGAATCAACTGGACATGCATTTAAATATATGCTATGTTCTTTAGCAAGTTGGTGCGGTTAAAGTAAGGCATTTGCTAACTTAATCTTATGAAACCAGGGCCGATGAGAGTTGCATTCAATTGATTTGTTAAACTCCCTAAACAGGATGCCAAACACACTTTAAATCCAATCTGAAATTATCCTAGTGTCTAATCTCATGCTGACTACAAGCAATGTCTAAACTAATCATATACAAATAACCTTCCAGTTTTATTGATCTGGAGTTTTCAGGTATGTGAAACATGCTCAGCCACACACCTGGCTCCTGCCATCCTTGCTCTTCTCTCAGCTTGTATTTCCTTGGCTGTCATCTCATCTCCTCTTTCTCCCTTTATTCTACTTTGCATGAGGAGTATGTGGTAAACAAGAAATCCACAAAGCCTGTGCTAGAAACTCAAAGTTTAGCTATTCTGTAGTTCTCCGGAATAAAGTAGAGAAGATATCAGAAGATCCATTTATCACTGTGAGGCATGTTCAGTTTCACAGCTCTGTGTCATACACTGATATACTTGCTTGCTGTTGTGCAGAAATGTCAGGCATGCTCCGTGATCCTTATTTACTGATGAACATAAAACACTGCGCATATCTCCAAAATAACACCAGTAACTCAACCTCATGAGAATCAGAAAACGAAAACTTTCCATACACACTGATTAATTGCAGAGCAATTGTGTTATGCAGTGAGCTTTGAATACTATGTCCTACAGTTATTTAGACTTCTGGAGGTCATGGAGAGCACTGTCACCCCCTCGCTAACCTCAGACTGAGCCTCTCCCCCATTAAAAAACAGGCACGGAGCTGGGGTGAGTGCATGTTCTCAGTATTTAACTCCTAAACATGGAGTTATGATGTGGTGAGCATGCCAGGATTCATGTGGTGCACCAGGATTTATGCAGTGTACTGGGACAACAGCTGTGTGGCAGACTGTGCACCTGAATAAATGCCACTACAGCCATCAGCTCTCAAAAATCAAGTTATGCAATTTAGCCAAATTCATCCATCAATACTTATGAAGTCAGTCATTGCACCCATGAATGCTATTGGATTGCATCCTACTTTTTCTGCTGCAGGAATAGGCAGTCACCCCAGCTAAAATAACCTCAGTGTTTTCAGAGCAAGAATATTCAAAAAGGACCAGATTAGCCTGAGTCCCGTGAGTGACATTTGCAAAGCTTCTGTGGTATTAAAAAGGATAAGGATGACAGCCACATGTACTGCACAGGTCACTGTGCTACCTTGGCTTTACAGTAATGCTATCCATCCCACAGCTGTAAGAGCAACAGAAACTACAAGGCTTTTCTATACTAGAAATGCTATGGAGCAGGATCCATGTATTAATTTAAAAAATAATTAAAAAAAAGAGTCCTGTTCTTCTGTTGGCACTCTTCTGAGAATGTAGTAAGGCAGTAATAGTCATAGTAAAGTTGCGTAATAAAAGCCCTCCAATATAAATGTGAAGATGGAATATATATTACTATTAAATGTACTAGTAAATATTTATATTTCTACAGCACTCTAAGTTGTAATTAAGATTAGGCCACATTTTTTAATGTAAAAATTTTTAATGCAGAATTTTTAAATGCCCAAAGGCAATAATCTGAAGACAGGCCACAGGTAGTACAAAAATGAGAATATAACATTTAAGCAGAAGAACGATGTAAATATCTGTCATAGATTTCCTTGTTACTTTACCTATTTGGACAAAAGAGCTGGAAAAATGAAAAGATGAGAAAGACTAAAAATTTGTCATAGCTTTCTTAATAATAATCAGTAATGATGGTTACAGGAATGATGTTTAAGGAGTGACATGAAGAAGAATGATTCAAAACTTTTCTAACACGTTTCTAAAGTAAAGCAACATGTCAGAAAATACTGCAAAACTGAGAGGAGAAACTGGAGTATAGGAGAACTCATGTAGTATGGACTGAAACAAGTGACATCACCGAAACTTTTAGGGGTGCCAGACTGTAAAAACAAAGATAACCCTTGATCTGCTTTCAGAAAAAGTGAGTAAGGAGAAACTCAGCAGGTCAATACATGGAAGATGTGGTCAGAGCAACAAGGTACGAAGAGGGCCTCCACAGATTCTTGCAGGAAATGTTTATATTAAATTGTTATACAGTAATAAATTTAGTACATGTCTATGTTTGCCAGAAAGTACACCAAAGGAAGATTACATTTACATTAGAGTAGTAGCGCCTAATTTATTTTCAAAATGAGCATCCTTGAAATAATTTTTAAAGCAAACACACACACACACAAATATACTGGATTAGGTTTTTGCTCATTTTGATAAATTAGCTAATTTTATGGAAACTTTGTGCTGCAAAACATATTTGGGATCTCAGAATATTCAGAAATTAAAAACAGAAAGTAGCAATTGCCTTTATGACATGATATTGAATGAAGAGTAATATATACAACTTACAAAACACTTGATATCAAAGACTGTATTAGAACTATCAATCATAATGTATTTGTGAAGGAATAAAAAGCTTATTTGTTCAGCTACATTTTTCCTCAAGAAGCTCTCTATTAACACCTGAGCACATACCACACATCCTTTCTATTAATCACAATCTTTCATACAAATTGATTTCTTCTAAAGAATACATAGGAAGCAGATGAGAAGTCAAGGCAAAATTTGAACATGCATGTATTTTAGGATCTAGTGGCAATACGCTAAATAGAGGGGTAAGAGAACACAGCATTTCTGGATGTCTTTTGAAAATACCCTAAGACATTTGGGCAGCTACACAATACTGGTCTGCAAAATCATTTCAGCAAAGACCAAAGCTGCTGAACTTATTTAACACACATTACGGGGCCGCCAACACATAAACAGGCCTAAGTGACAAAAGGAAGTTATAAAAGAAGAAATCAAATATATACGCACTTCTAATTAAGATTTTTGTATAACAATATTAAAATATGTTTTATCATATTTTAATGATAAATCATTAAGATATAAAATTACTATCTATTGTCATTGTAGGAAATATATGGGATTTTTTTACGCAAAATTGGAACATTTTCTCTGTGGTAGATATTTATGGAAATTATACTAAGAAACTACATTTGCAAATGGAATGGTGATGTCCATTTCAAATATGTCAATAGAAAGTGATACTCTTAAATGGCTATTTGAAAAACATACTGAATTTCAGACCTATTTTGCCCTGAATTCAGTGAAAAATGCTTTTGATGATACTGCAAAGATCAGCCCTGCTGCACTCAATGTCCACAAAGAATTTAAGTGCTTTTTTTCCTCTGAGAACTCAGATTACATTTAGTTAAGGACATAAAATGAAACAGCTACAGCAACTAAACTGACTATTTTTTGTGATTATTTCTTTTTGACTTTGTGAAAAAGTAAGGCAATAAAGATTGTAGTGCTGCTGTAGTAATTTTCAACCTCTTCAGCTGCCATACCACACACCCTAATTCAAATGTGTAGAGACAGAAATTAATGCTGTGGAACATGCAGAATGAGAAATATTCACAAAAAAAAGGTAGTTGTGCTTCATTACCACATTTAAAACTTAAGGGCAACAATAACTTTCAGCAGTTAGCATTTAACTAGATGGCTTAGGTTAAATGCAAATGAAAAGCAACTGCATATAGCAGATAAAGATTACGCTTTAAACCAAGATATTTTCAATTATGTGCGACTTTGCAGAAAATATATAATTTGGCACAATTGCATAGACATTTAAAATTTAAGTTTAGACCACAAATAAGGTCCCTCCAGAGTCAGACCTGTGCAAATTTATCGCTTAAAAAAAAGCTGAAAAAAATTATAGGAGAGAGTTTGCAAAGCAGTAACTGAAACTTGCACCATTCTGAGAAAATATGGTAAAACAAGGTGCTGTAGATGAAGGCTGACTCAGAGTTTTTACAAAAAGATTTACTAAAGTCATCAGAGATAGGTATAAGCCATCCACCTGGACTTCTTCAGCAAAAAAGTGACTAAATTCCACGCAGTTTCGCCCAGAGATTTGATATCTATAATTTTTGAAATTCACATTAATGAAATTCTGTGTATATTATACATTCGAGAAAGGTGTGTGCCCTTTTTTTCTCAGCAAACTATTCCTGTAACGTTATTTCTACTGCAAAAATCACTGCATTGTATTTATGTACAAAGGCGAAGGCCTCCCAGAAACTCCTGTAACAAAAAGTACCTGAAGCTTATAGGACCTGAAACAGCTGGGGATAAATGTATGTTTTTCACATGCAAGCATGGGTAAAAGGAACACAGCATAGCTAACCTCAGAACATGGCATAGTTAACTGAGGCTTTACTTCAAAATATGTATGTCTGTTTTATATTATATGTTTAATATATATATATATGTTTTTTATATTTTTGATATAAAATAAATATATATACAAAATGTATGTAT
>WYDI02041134.1:0-24056 GCA_009867235.2 Psittacus erithacus
GTGTCCCTGCCTGTGGCAGGGGTTGGAGCTGGAGGAGCTTTAAGGTCCCTTCCAACCCAAACCAGTCTGGGATTCTGCGATTGTGAAGGCCATGGGCTTACTGGTGATCAGAGGAGAGGGCAAAGTTCCAGGCTCTGAGAACATCAGGTAGAACTGCTTTGTGAAGCACAGCTTTGTATGCAAGGACCTGCTTCTGGAGATGCATCACAGCCCAGATCATTGCAAGCCTGGAAAAGGGGTGGGTTATGAACATAGAGAAAAGAACATGCCCTTAATCCTGGATTAGATACCTGGCAGATTTGGCACCACTGCAAGGCTCCTTCTGAACTAGAACATCTTATGGCTCCATGCCATCAGATGGCATGACATGGCAGTAAGAAAGGCAATTCACTGCCCGGCACCAGCATTACTTCACCTACACAATACATTTAATACCAGCTACTGTCAATGAAGTACTATCAGCAGAAGCGGTTGAACAGGAAAGCCCAGTTAAACACTGATACACAACTATTTTTGCTAATACGTTCCCAAGATCAGGGTTTAAGATGATGTAGACTGGAGTAACTCCAATATCTTCCATAACATTAAGCTGATTTCTATCAGCTGAGGATGCATCTCACACAGTTCAGCCCTACGTTCCTCAGGGTCACAACATGTGTAACTGTGTATAACCTAGAATCTGTGGTTATTCATCCCAGTAAGTTGCTTATGATTCAGGATTCATTGTTCTTATTTAAGGAAACTGCCCACTCAAAATGAAAGGAATTAATAATCTTGATGATTAAATGCACCTAGAAAAGGCCCGAAGTTTTATGCAAATACTCTGTGTAACACCCAGTGCACTCTTTAAGCTACCCAGGTGAGTATGGATCGAGTCAATTATTATAATTAACATCAATTATTATAATCAGCTACACAAATGTTACCCGTTCCCCATAGCGCGGGTTATTTCAGCACTGCTCTGTGAAGGGCACTGTGTTCCTCAGGCAGAAGCTATTTTGGATCCTCAGTGAGGACACCAGGACTGTAAATTTACTCTCACAGCCCTCCCAGGCTGTTGGTGGTAGGGATGACACACGCTCAGCTGCTCCTCAGCTTAGCATCTCCTGTTTGTTGGCAGGGATCTATTTGAAAGTCAGCTTTCTGTTGGTTTAATTAGGTGGAAGAGGGGATTGTCAGCAGGGGGGACTGGGAATGACATCGCTGGTAAAACTCGTATCCATTTCACCATGGCCCAGAGCCACCCCTACGAAGAGACAGTGAATGACTGAACTCATAGACAGTACAGAAAGGGATGCACCTGCTGAAAACATCTGAAGAGTGGAATGTGGCAATGGGGTGGAATACAGAAGAGGGAAGCAGAGCTGCCCTCCTCTTCCTTGCATGATCTGTAACACTGGTAAAGAACAAATTTGGGCATGTTGTGAATAACTTCCCTCTCTGTCTCACTTCACCCACCTGCACTATTGGTATGACACTGCCTCTCTACTTCATTTCTCAGCTGCCTATTTAACAGCGGTTGAAGGGTCTAACTCAGCTTGCCTCAATATTATGTATAAATATGTATATAAAAATCAAGAACCCAAAATAAAAGGTACAGGGAAATCAAAACGTACAATTCTTATTGTGAAGTTGCTTTTCAGACACATCCACCAACAGTCAGGATAGAAGTCCCTGCAATAATAATCTTTCAGTTCTCTATTCCTGCATTAGCACTTGGGCTTGGATGAGGACAGGGCTTTGAAAGCCAAGTTTCCACAATTAGGACTGCTTTTTACTCAAATTAGCAGCTATACAATTTCATCACAGGCTGCCATGGTGGAAAAAACTGTAGGCTTATGGACAAACATTTCCTTTTACCAGCAAGGACTTGGAGGTAAGAGAAATCACAAGGAGCATCATGTGGGAAAGGCTATGAGCAAACTTTCTCTTTTTACTTTTCCAATTTGGGAGCCAAACGCAAGCCTGATGTAACTCCACTGGCTGAATGGAGTTACACAGGGGATGACTCTTGGGTTAAAGCTTTTGGTCTGCAGACTCTTGCACACAAATCCTACAAAGAGCCACGAATGTTAAAACTAATTATGGAATCACATTTACAGGCTTGTGAAAATCTAAGCCAGATCCTTATACCTTATGGAGCCCCTGACATCAAGACAAAATGAGCGTGAATTGATTCAAAACGCTATTAATTAGGAATGATAGCATATCTGACACCTTAGACACCGATGCACATGACTGCCCGGAGTGCAGGGTAATGGAAAATCTAGACTTTTCTGTTTTCTAATAAGCCAAGTACTGGGGAAATTCCACCTTATAAAGTTCAGAGTGCAGGAAGAATTCCTACAGCATGATATTCCAGGGAAGTGGATTCCAAATCTAAAGATTACTACTGAAACCCAGACAATTCTCTGCAGGGCCAGCACCAGTTCAATGCGCAATTCCAACCCAGCTAAAACCTGCCATTCCTTTCAAGGAAAAGTGTCTGTTTTCAGACCAAATTGTATCTGCTTACTTGAAATTCAGAATTGGTGCTCTCCCATCCTCTAAGGCACTGAAACTTTCCAGCAAGGTTTAAACAAGTGAATATCAAGCCCAGCCATCTAGATCTGGGACGCCATACTGACCAAAATATTTGCTTGCTAAGAACAAGATAGCATCAGCTTCATGGAAATTAATGCAGTCACCTCAATGAAAAGTTGGAAGAGCAGATGCATTCAAAGTTTTCTGTCCAAGCAGAATTTGCTGCTGAGCCCTATTACAGTAACTGTTTACATCCTGCCTGTGCATATCAAACAGGAGGCACATGAATGGATGCTTAGCGACAGCAGATGAATGCATAGAATAGATGCAGCCAGGAAATGAAGAGAGTTTTCTTCTTCTCACTTGTTTTCACTTGTTTTGTTGGCTCTATTATTATTTGATTATCACACATTATTATATGTGTATGCGAGGGTTTTCATGGAGGAGGATGGAGAATGGTAAGTATTCCAACCCTCTGTGTAGTAGCTACAAAGAGGAAATGCTTGTTCTTAATATATTTGAGTATTAGAGATGTTTAGAAGCCCACCCAGCTTCTGGAGTTCAGGGTCAAACACATGTTGGCAAATTTACGTGCAGGTAAATGACTCTCTAGTGTAATACAGAAGCCCTCAACTGAACACACTGAACAGATAAGGAGGAGCTGCCAGGAAGAAGAATCTACTCCAGCGCACAGCTCCAGGAGCTACTCTTGCCAAGGTGTGAGGATAGCCAACCCCAAATTTACATGAACTAAGAGGTAATATTGCTCTCTCTCCCCAAATTCACATAATTAATCATGTAATTCCTAGAACTGAGGCCCTGAAGAAACAGTACTATCTAATACTGTGGCACCAGTGACAAAGTTGCATCTAAACAGAGAAGCAGCACATGGTTTTTACTTCCATGCTTCATCTCCATTGAACTGCAGACCTGTCAGGACCTCATCCATGGTTACAGCAGCCCAGCACTACATTTTTAAACACAAGGCTGAATTTTCCCTTCCTGACTTTCATTAAGCAGAGGTCACTGCCTATGCACAGCTCTAGAGAATAAAAGCGACATAAAAGGAACTTGAGTTACGCTGAGTGCGCCTACAGTAGCGTGGTAATCTGGATCAGGAGCAAGCTTTTGAAGTGAAACTCTTCATCTTCCCCACTTAGAGCACTCAGAGCAGTCCTGGAGCATGGAAGCTGGGCCCAGTTTTGCCTGAAACCAGAGTTGAGACGTGCTCCAGGACCACACTTGATGTGCTCCAGGACCACACCTGGTGTGCTCCAACTGCTGATGCCATGGGCCAGGCTAGAGCTAGGCTGAAACCACCCCCCAGAACCCCAACAATGTTGACGTCAGGTCTTCATTAACAACTGCTTTGTGCTACTTATATTGGGCCACAATACTCGCTAATGTAGCCAGAGCCATTCAGCCTTTTAAGGCCCTTTTACACTGTCAAAACAGCATGGAAAGGGCCTCTGTGCATTAGAAACCAGGCCCAAGGCACTCAGCAGTTGAGTATCAGTCTTCTGTTTTTTAAATGAATAGTCCCATTGAAGTGAATGAGTTTATTCATTCAAGTGAGGCAAGTAAAATTTGGGCCATGGTGTGCACTTTGTGTAAAAATATCTGCAAAGATTTACAGTATTCCCACACACAGATAAGATTATACTTGGCCAATTTTACCTCCTACTTGTCTTGCACAGTGACCCAATTCTACAAATTGATACAGGCACATATCTAACTGAGCAGCGCTGGACACGGTGGGACTGGAAGTACAGCACATGAGCTCTTCTGTATTAGCCGCTAGAATACTACCATCGCCCTTGTTTTGCTTAGTATATCAGAAACTTGGATATGTTTTAGACAGAATCATTTATATATTTCAGTGACATTTTTAAATGGTCACAGCATTTCTGTATCTGTTAGCACTGGGAATCTCAGTGTAACAAGGAACTGGACTCAAAGTATTCGAAGCTGTCTCTTTAAATCTGTTCAGTAATACTGAGCACACAGATTTGAAAACCCAAAGGACCTTTTTTTCTCTCAAAAATCACTATTTATTTAACATATGATAACTCTTATGAAATTTTAGATTTTGCAGGCTATCCACTGGCTGTTATTTAAGAAGCAGCTAACTAGGGGTTATTAAGAACATATTGATTGAGTTATAAGAAATATGTAATAAAGACATATTCGGTTACATAACAATTAACTCTGCATCAATGTGTCTTAAGAGGCAGATGGTATTTATTTAGCACACAATAAGCATCTTCTGAAATCTAAATTAAATTGGAGAAACTTAATTTACCTAAAAATGGTTATGGGCTAAACAATTCTGAATTAATTTTCAGAGCTTCACATAAGGCCTTTTTCACACGTAGGGAATAAAGGGCTCCAGTTGCAAAACTGCAATTAAAGCAAACACTGCTCAGAGCACAAGACGTCTCTTTATCAACTCCTAATATGATCTGATTGCCTTTCCCTGTATGAATCTGCAGTAAAGGTGGAAAACCCCATCTGAGCAGAAAAGAACAGCTATCTGCCTGCACAGGTAAAGCACAAGCTGGCCACTGAAATGGCTATGGTGTCCTAAGCCGTGGAAGGAGTTTCATCCCTGATGGAGGCAGTGGCTTTCAAGGTGCTCTCACTGAAGGGAGCAGCAGTGCTGAGACAGCTCTTTTGGTGCTAATATGTTTGTAAATTCAGCCTCCTGCGATAGGAACTGCTACAGTGCTGAAGGACACTCGGAGTTTGTTCTCTATAAAACAAGAAAGCAAAAAGCAGAGGAGAAACGCAACCAGGGCAGGTGAGTTAATGGCAACACGAGAAGGTCAGTCATCCGGGAAGTTCTCTCCTAGCATTCCCATGGCTCCTGTGGCTCATCCAAGCGCTGCCTAGGGGTATTCAGACAAACTACCCAGTTGCTCAGGTCATCCTGGGGTAGACTTGTTCAGCATGGTCCAAAGCCCTACACTCATTTAATTCTTCATTATTGGTAGCACATAGCTGCGTGCCTATCAGACATGAACACACACACACATACTATGACCTACATGCTCAACTTTGGGCGCAGGAAGATGACACTCATATGATACTCAAGGTTGTAGGTCTTTGCCTGTGCCTTGCTCAGTTCCCATCTCAGACCTGCAGCTCAGGGAGGGGGGCAGCATTTGTCCCCCTCCCCAGATGCCCACCTCCTTACCCTGTGAGACACCACAGCCTGTGAGCTCTGTGTTGTTACAGGAGCAGAAACAAGGTTCACTTTGTCCTTGGAAAGGAAACGTGCAAGAGGAGGTGGGGTGGGGGACATGCAGGCAGAGCTGATGCCCACAGGTATTTGTGAGCAGCAATAACAGCAGAGATCACAGGGCCTGAATCCTTGATTGAAAATTCCTCCCACAACATAAGGAGGAAGAAAAGATTTGCCCTTTACATGGCAAATCAATGGCCCTCAACCGAGTGCTACAGGCTGAGAAAGGAAGAGCAGAAAACAGATCAATAACCTCCTCGGTATGAACCAATTTAGGATGAAGTCTTAATCCAGACTGAACACAACACATGATAAAGCTGCGCTCCCGGTGGGGGGGGGTCCTCAGCTGTTTCTCTCCTTCTCCCCTTCCCACTCAATTCAGTGCAAGAGTACGGAGCAGCGTGTGATCACCTTTCAAAGAAGTGGCCATCAATGGGTGGGAACCACTCCAGGGTGACAGAGGTGGAGCTCCGAGCCACAATCTGTGGGGCAATTGCAATAGGAGCTGGTTTGTTCGCGGGCTGCCAGCTCTGATAGACGAGGTCCAAGTAGCAATGCATCCTGGCCACTTGGTTGGGCGTGAAGGAGTTGGTGCAGTCGTCATCTGAAATGAAAACAGAAGCCACATCAACCACATGGGAGATAAGGGGAGAGAATTACAACCTGGTGAATGGCAGCTTCTTGCAAGGGCCTCTCCCAGCACTCAGGAGTTAATGGCCTGTGAACAAATTAGTGCAGACTTCACTTGTGGAGGCAGGTGAAAGGAAACAAGAGTTAAAAAGGAAAACATAAATCAATACACGTGCCCTCCCTCAGGTCCGGGATATGTAGGAAGCACCTAGAGATCATCCCTAGACGAGACAGAGACATGGAGGTGAAGAGACAGAAAAAGCCTCAGTGCAGCACCTTCTGGTCAGAATTGGGGATACTAGTGGAACTCTGGGCTTAAAAGAGTTTCACATCTAAAATACCTCAGAGAGAGGATAAAAGGGCGAAGGATGGGTGGTGTTAGGATAAAGCACAGACTGAGACTCATGCAAATGAGTGCAATAGACTTTGACACCTTTCTTAGATTAAAAGAACACAGAATTTTAAAATACATCACTTTAGTAAAGTTCTTCAATTTTTTAATGAACAAATAAAAATGTTCTGAAAGATCAATTTTTAAAAAATCATGATTAAAAATGCAAATTTTGGGCCAGGAAAATAACATTATTTCTATTCAAAATCTCCCCCATTACCATTATGATTCAAGCCCTTTCTGAACTTTCCATAACCCATTTTTTTGATATTTCCAATTTCTTTCCCATTCAAAATGAAGAAATGATTTTGCTGGATAATTTCCCACAAATTCCCATCTCTCATTTCAACTGTTTTTCCCCAAACATGATTTGGCAACAAGAATACATCTAGTGCCCTCTGCACACCGCACAACTTTACAACTACAGCGCCCCAGAGAAGCAGAAAATTACTATTTCTCTATTGTGCAGATCACAGAAGGAATAAATGGGTTGTGCAAAGTCACCCAGAGACACTGTGCTGAAGAACTTGATGCTTGCACTTGAACCATTTCTCTGGTTCTCTTCCCATCTGATGAAAAGCTCTTGAAAACACGGAGTGTTTCTCTCCATGTGCCTGCAGAGGTCCTAGCCCAGTAACGCTCGGCCCCAGATGGGACCTCTGCACGCTGCTGTGACACAAACAACAATGACAGTTTGGCACAGGTCAAGGAATACACTTCTCTGGGAAGATGCAGGTCACTGGAGGCTGCTCAGAGTCGCTTGCCTGCGTGTAAGTTGGCAGCTCAATATTGTAATAGCGCTACTAGATGCTCTGATTTCTTCAAGTCCGTGCCCTGCGCAACTCAAGAGGCACAAAACCCCACGAATTTGTTCTAAAGAAAAGTGTGAATTTGCTGGTTAATTTAAAACCTTGCCACATCTTCCCAGAGATGCAAGCAAAAGGAGACAGCTTCAGCTGGGATCCGGCTCAAACTACAGCCTCAAATGCAGCCCTACCACAGGAAGGACATGGCTGTTCGCATGTTCTCCTGCATCCCTCCTAATTCCACTGAGCAGTGACCCTCCTCTCATCAAACATACCCAGTACATAGACAGCCACCACCAGCTTGAAAATATCTACAAATCCCTACGGGTATGCAAAAGGTTGCTTGAATCTGCCATCCCTGGATTTCCTCAATAATTATCGATGGTCTATCCCTGAGCATGCTGTAAAAGCCATAAATATTCTTCACGGAAGCACAGAAGGAGACAAAAGCCCTTAATAGCCATCATAAAGGAACAATAAAGCATATATAGGACAAAGTAGTGAGACAATGGCATGGGAGAAAGATGACCTGCATTCCCAATCTGCTTCCACATCAGCAAAGGCTATGTCCTGGGGGAGGGAAGGGAGGAGAGGAGAGGGAGGAAGGTATTTCACTGAATCCCTCCGTGTCAAGAAAGGTTCAAGATCCTCAGATAAAGTCATATTAGAGAAATTCAGGAGTCTTTGCTGGGATGATTGTTCCAATAGAATTCACAGGCAGAATTCCTGCCGACTTCATGAAGAATCATCTAAAAGACTTAACTTATCTTTTTATTTGGGAACACCACGGCTATTTGGACTTGTAAAAATAATTTACAAGTCCAATTTCTCACATTCTCGATCTTCTGGACATCATAACTTGTTATTTAGGGAAAGAAAAGTTACCCTTTAAGTCAGTGCTTTGCTACACAGCTGGGGATAACTGGACAGATGCACATTAGACAAACACGGTATGATCAAGCTGCATACAAGCAGCAAAACAGAAAGGCAAGGCGATGCTTAGAGCTGCATGACCTCAACTAAATGTTTCAAAGGTATTTCTACAGCAATTTGATATCCCAATACATTTTTATTCCACTGGCAACAACAGAAAACAAACTGATTCATGCATGAGCTCTAGAGATACCTATCATGTCGCTTCACTTAATTTTTCAAGGCAAAAAAAAGAAGGTTTCTGCTCAGAACACCAGCACATATGTAGCTCCCAAGAGCAGATCGGTATCTCTGTGGTCTGTCTCTGTCTCAGCTCTTAAGAGAACTGGGAAGGCAAGTTCTCTTTGGAAGAGGAGACCTTAGTGTTTTGCAACAAGCACGCTCCACCCCTCATCACGCACCCCAGCAGATCTGGTGGATGGGGATTGTCATCTCAAGTGGCACCGAGTTCTTTGTGCCACGTTACAGAAGGCTGCATCAAGCTCTAAGGCTCTGCCCCACAATAAAGTGCACAGCATGCTGGGGAGCTGTCTCAGGGTGTGTATGCTTGTCCCTGAAAACACCCTCTAAACAAATAGGAAAATAAAGAGAAAACTAAGCATCACTTTTAGCTAGGGCCATGGAGAGCATAAAAGCGTTGCTGTTATAAATCATTTCAATTTGTGCCCCAGATGACATTAAACACTTTGCTCCTCTACACTTTTATTACAGAATAAGCACTCCTATGACCTTTTGAGTGGGCAATCTGTGTTTTTGCCTGGTGTATAAAGGTGCCCTTCAGTGGCTATAAGGATACTGGTCACCTTTAAAATGCTGTCAGCTCAGCGTCACAGACCTTCAGCATGGCTTGACCCCGTGACCCAAAATAAGGGGAAATACAAGCCAAGGTATCCCTGGTTCTTTCTGGGAAATAACAGAGGATCATTCAACCCCCCTTGAACTTACAGGGGTGTAGAAGGGACCCCAGCCCACCCTTGTCCAATGGGAAGCATCACAGGAGCTCATGGCTTCTTTGTGTTATGCTCTGTTGGTAGGAGTGCCATGAACCAGCACCCCTGAACAACATAGCTGTGCCTATGGAAGTTATAACCTCAAAATCAGGCCTTTGCTTGAGCACCTTATTCCTCTTGGAGGGGTGGTTCTACTCAGTTGATATGGAGCCTTTGTAGTTGCACTCCCAGCACAAACCAGCACAGCACATTGGTAGTCTTTGACCATAAGAGCATTCCTGACCAGGTACTATCCCAGTGCATCCCACTCTAATGATGAAACTTATGTGAGCAGTTCTAGCTGAACCGCAGTGACTCCAAATCAAACAATAAACATGGTGTTTGAGCAGACACCTGGAGGCATGAGCAGTGTCTCATTAGACGTCTATCACAGATTTATCCTACAGCCTTGGTGGCATCGATATTCATCT
The DNA here is from genome assembly GCA_009867235.2 of Psittacus erithacus. Taxonomy (NCBI): domain Eukaryota; kingdom Metazoa; phylum Chordata; class Aves; order Psittaciformes; family Psittacidae; genus Psittacus; species Psittacus erithacus. Next base: position 9,948 of record WYDI02041134.1, read on the forward strand.
GACACTCAGTATCAACTTGGGAGAGGGTAAATCCCTGAATTTGGGGTTTTCAAAGAAGACCTCATAGATGAGGCATCCAAATCCCAGAGAAATAAAGTGTCAAATTTGCCGTAGAGCCTTTAGAAGCTGTTTTCTTAATGCTTATCTCATTTCTTCCCTCCCCAAAACCTTCTGCCTGGGCTTCATGTGAAACTGTAAAGCTGGGGAAAGCTGGGAAAGAAAAGAATAGGAGAACTGGAAGAGAGTCCTGAGGCCATCAGATCTGATCCTTCATCAAGCTTGCTCTTAGACCAATGGACACAGGAGTCAGCATGAAGCCCCACATGAAATGGACCGTAGAAATCAGAGGTAATACTTGTATTCTTTGTTCATGCCCAACCACCAGCAAACTGAGGAAACCCACGTACCTGCGTAGCTCATGAAGTTACTGAAGGGAGTGTTTAGGAAACTGTGAAAACCACACGTGTCATTGCCAGGGCCAGGATCCCCACACTGCTTGTGCTTGGGAGCAGGGTTGGTGTCACTGCAGAGGTCCCCAGTCTCAAAGGAAGGCTCTGTTTCCATGCATGGATCGCTGCAGGAGAGGATTTCTGAGATTCCCCGGAAGACGTGATAGAGCCCCAGGCTGTGCCCAATTTCATGGATCATTGTGTGTGTGTGGCCAGGGATTCCATAGAAGGAAGGATTCAGCACAATGCCACCTGTAAAGGGAAAAGAGAACAGCTACTATCTTTGCCTTGTCTTACACAGAACAGCAGGAGGAAGGGAAAGGAAGACAATCCCAAGGGCAGATCCTCTGGCAGTTCATGGGATCCTCTATAGCGTGGGCTGCTTTTTGCACCATCAGACACATTGTCTGCTCAGAGAAACTGCACAGCAATGTTTAATCTCACCTTTAGCCGGGGACTCTAAGGAGAAGGAGTTATGGGACAAACCCAACATCCTAACCAAAACCACAGTGACAATTGGTCTTTCAACTGAATATGCTCAGTTTGGTTTGTGTTAACTTAAAGAGAAACCCTACATGCAATTACCATGCAATCTGAAGTAATTTAGTGTGCTTAAAGAGAATGATTCTGCCCAGAGAAGTGTAAACAATGTATTGACACCAACAGTCAAACAAAGCATACCTGAAGCACTCTGCATATTATTCCACAGGGTAAAGGTACAATAGAAGCCTATTAACTTCTGAAACACCCTAAAAAATGCAGTAACTTGTATCACTGTTTGCAAACTAAGAGCTGGACAAAGAAAACAGAATACACCCAAACTGGAACAGTTTTTGCAGGGTGTGCTCTGATCAGACAGACAGCTTTGAAGTAACTGTCACAAACACACTCTGCTCATATACCCAGACAAGGCTGGTTTGATCTGAATTGCACAGTCCACTAATGAATATGCATCAGTCTAATGTGTCAAAAACTATGGAATCCTGGAATGTGCTAATTCTAAAAGAACTCCGTGGCTGTTAAATGTTTGCAAAGAAAATCAAGGGTACTTGTTTTTGTTGTATGAATTATGGGATATGTAGATAAGCAAATGGTAAATTAGCGAGGCTTGACAGTACATTGAATTAATCATCATTATATTTTTAGCTCAGTTAGATGTACCTTTGGATTTATGACATGCTTCAGATTTTCTTTATTTGGATTGTTGAGCTCACCTTTTCCAAGCCCTGTATTTAAAACTGTTTGTGTATACTGCCTTCCATGAGAACAGGACACTGCTTTGTAAAAGTGGGAGAATAAATCCTGGATATAGGACGCTACTAATTTAGTGACAATGAGGAGAGAAAAGGTTCTGGCAGGAGGAACTCTATCAGCGACTGCAGTGCAGGGAAGATGAGATCACCGGGTTCTGACTCTTCCTTCTCATCTGCCGGACACTTGGTTGCAATAATCATGGAATTAGAGGAAAATAAGACTGAAAAGATCTTAATAAGTCACCTAAACTCCACTCTCAAACAACACAGGAGCAGTTAGCTCTACACCATCCCTCACAGATACTGCCCTAACATCTCTTTACAATCCCTGATGATATGACTGCCTCAGCAATCAGTTTCAGCACTCAGTATCCTTATGGCTGCAAGGATTTAACTCACATCTAATCTGAATTGATTTGTTGGCAATTTAAGTTCATGACTTCAAGTCCTGCCTCACACAGGTACAAAGAACAGAAGATTCTCTTCCCCTTTCATCAGCTTTTATGAGATTGTCATCATCCCCACTTTAGACCCTTTTCCTTCAGTCTAAATAACTAATCCATTCAACCTTTCCGTGTAGCTCAATCCTTTCTCTAGTCCTCCCTGACTGTGGTTGTCCACTGGTTTTCCCACTTGTCTCACGTTTTCCTTCAAGTGTCCAAGCACAATGCAGCTGAAATTTTATCAGTGCTGAAGACAGAGGCAGGACCCCTTCTGATGTCCTGCATCGACGCATACATGAGTAGGAACATAGAAAAGACTGTGTACGGGATGTGTGACTGCATGGACGCAGTGGAAAGAAGTCATGTGGACATGTATAAGTACATATATAGTCTTTAAAAAAATGAACTGAAAGTTTAAATACAGATTAAAAGGAGTGAATACAATCAATCACACTGTAACAACTATGCCACATCTGCACATCCTTTCCACAGCACTAAAATGTTCCTTACACTAGTTTTCCTCAATCCAAATTACATACAGACCTACCAGTATGTAACCACTGCAATCCCCTTTATACAATCCATGCTCTGATTCCTCCAGCGCTTGGTCTTTATGCAGATATTTCAACCCAGAGAGTATATTTTGCAAGGGTCTCTTTCCCAATGATAATTCCAGAGTTTGTTTTCCAATAGCAGGAGTATTGGTGGAATTCCTCAGCAGGATGTGCCTCCAAAAGCACAGGCTGGGTAAACGGGTCTGGCTCTGGACAGCCCCGAGGCAGCTGGAGACAGAGATTTGCTTTTTGCCTTTGTTGGAAATTTATATTTTTCACAGCTGTCAAGAATCTAAATCAAGTGCAGTTTTACAGAGAAGATAAACTCCCTCACCCAGCCAAGCTCTGTCCCGGCCTTTAGATCTGCACCACAGGACATATTTCATATTTTTTTATTAAGGACATATTGGATTTATAGAAGAGAGTAAAGAAAAGATTCAAGCTGAATTCTGACAGAGCAAGCACAGGTCTGGGAGGGCCATTTGGACAGGAAATTATGACCATTATTTATTTATTCTACTTTTTCCCCACTTCAAGTCAACTCTAAACTGTTGGTTAATGTCATTTTTCTTTCTCCCTTGAAATCTTGTCTTGGTCAATGGATTCTGGCAATACACCGCAGGAGCTGAGCTGAAATTGCTTTGCCCAGGCATGATGGTGACAATTAGCTTAACGAAGTGACAGAAGAACTCATCAGGGCTTTGGGCAGGCCCCAGCCCTGTTACAGAAGGTTCTTCTTGGCGCTCTGGAGCTCTCTCCTTGTTCTCTGCTCCCTCCCATGGCAACACCGAGGGAAGCTGTGAAACTACTCATTTAGGGCAGGATCAGCTACATTGCAGCCTTAGTTCACTCCAGCAGCGGCATTAAGGCTAATGTTTCCCACCAGCAAACCCATCCTTGTTGCACGATCAGGAGCAAAGAGTTACTATGAGGCTAGTGCAGGAGTAGGGGTTTGTGGTACTACAAAGTGATAGAAATCACATCAGTGTGGGTTCCAGCTGAGGCTGGGGTTAATATCTATCTCTGGTTTTGCAGGTGTTGTTGTGGAGAATGCCCACTGGCAGGCATTTACTCACAGCATCTTCTATTTTTGGTGCTCCAAGCAGCAGCCCATGGAGATGGGGTTGGAGGCAAGTCAGAGTGGAAGTGGCTTCACTTCCAGCCTAGCCCAGCAGGAGACTGAATGTGTGTCAGTGCCAACCCTTGGGAAGTTTGCTCACAGCTCTGCCAGAGCTGCGGCAGAGTTGGATGTCACAATAAAACATTCACTAACTGAGGTAGGGCGACTGCTTGGTCTGACCATGGAGCCTCAGCTCTCTCAGCTATGGTGACTATAAAGAGATGTTAACATCTAGGATTTGGGGTAATATATTGTTGAGCATGGAAAAGCCTCCCTGACTGATAGCTTGAGTTGTAGCTCAGCTCTCGCAATATGCTTTAGAAATAATAAACATCATATTTTACTCTCCTCATCTAGCTTTACATTTGCCACAGCTTTTCTGTTTTGCTCAAGATGGGGCTGGGTAACACAAAAACTGGCTGAAACAGCCCTTCATAAAGCCTGAACTTGGCAGAAACTGGACTTCACTTCCAGCTTAGGAAGGTCCGGACAAGCTAGAGAAATAGCTGTGAAACCTGTGACAATCTCTGCTTCTCATAAGATGACCAGATGAGGTCTGCAGCCCGAGGGAGGCTTGTGCAGTTCAGAGATGTACCTGCAGACTCAGTCAGTGCCTTTTGAACCAGGTTCGTCTGGCACTTTGCAAGGAACACAGGTCCAGCGGCACTGCGGGTGTCAGGGCAATGAGTCATTTGGGAGGTTGTACAGCTTTGTCTGGATCCCTGGGCTCCAGCAGCCATACTCAGCAACCTTGTTATGAAACATGCAGGGCAATCCACAGGGTTGTGAACTCCTTCTAGTTCCACTCAAATGAACATTAGAAATACAATCTCTCAGCAGTTTGCTCTTTTGCACATTGGTAGAGAAAAACAGCCACAAATTTTAACTGCGAGGCAAATTAATTGAACACTTACTAAGGAATGAACTAAGGATCAGAACATAATAGGCTAAGGTTAAAAATTCACTTCTGTCTAGCATCCCCACACCTATCTCCCCAAATCTTCTTTGCAAAGTGCTCCCATGGATTGAATGCCCTGTAAAGTAGCTTCACTTAAAAGGTGAAATACTTTCAGCTTGACATCATCTACAAATACCATAATATGCTTTGGGTTTATAACCTAATATTTTCCTGGTTGTGAGCCAGTATCTGGGAATCGTGAAATACTTTTTTTCCCCTGACTATATATTAGAGGAATGATAAGAAATCAGAAAGGAGCTTAAAGCATATTTGTCTTTCCTTCTTAGTGCCTCAAAAGAATGCTTTACAAAGAAGAAACATCTTTATTACTCACCTAGATGCATCAAGGCTTCCTTGTCCCAGGGCCAAGTTGCCACTCCAGCCAGCTCTTCCTCAGAGGAATTGGCAAAGAAGATGTTGAGGTGTGTGGATCCATCCAGTTTGAGGATGTTCTTCAGTTCATTGACATCCAAGTATGCTCTGTAGAAAAAAGAAAAGCATTTTGTTTTCTAAAGGTGACATGAAAAGCTGCAAAGTACAGAAGAAGCGCTGCAATCCAGGCAAAGATCTTATAATATCCTGCATAACAGTCACCTGAAATATTTTAATAACCCACTCCCTAACTTTGATTACTTTGCATTCATACAGCGAATCTTATATGAGGATATAAGGCCATTGATTAACTGAGGCCACAAAATCCAAGCTAAATACATAAAGCTGTCCACATTCCGAAGATAAGTATAGGAATCTACTTATCATGAATGCAATTAACCACGTATTACAGTCAGTAAGTCTCTTGTATCAGCAGTCACCTTGCACATTCCTTCTAGGCTGTTTATTATTGTTACCTCTAATTTTCCTTCACAACAAGTTTCACATCTTCAGACTGGTGCAACAACAGACACTAGCTCACACAGTTACTCTTTTAGAGCCAGCAGCAGCCACTTGTGAGAAGATGCAGATGGTCTAACCTTGACACTGGATGGTTGGGAATTGCTATTTCCCGCAAGCCAAGTTGTGCCAAAAGGTCTCCTTGCAAGACGTCTCTGCAGGAGTGGTGCCATACTGTGACATCAATTCCTAAGGCTCCTTAGGTGTTCCCCTCCCTGGTGAGCTGTGTTTCTTCTTAGCTTTTGGCATGTCTGGAGGTTACAGAGCAATCTGTTTGCAGATAAGCCAATCCCTTAAGCCTAATGGCCACTGGAAGCACTCTTTGCACTCCTTTAAAGGAGGAGACTTTGTCAATACTGGAATAGAGGAGCTACTCACAGGGCATGTACTATGGTACCACACTGCTTCCGTTGGCACTGTGATGCACACATAGTATAGCTGGAGAAAACGAAGCATAAGAGTAAACCCATTGGTTCTCTGTTTCTAGCTCACAGTCTTGATATGAAGCATGCTAATACAAGATCTCAAACACAGGTAAGTTGTACTGTCTTCACTTGACAGGTGGAAACACCAGAGAGAGAGATCACATTGAGTCAAGCACAGCTGTCTAGCTTGTAAGGAAAGGACACCATGATGATCTTGAGCAGATTGATTCCTGCTTCCTAAAGTCCCCCTCTCCATCTGTGTACGGGTGTGCATGGGGCTCACATAGCTCTCACAAACCAAACACACTCGTGTTCAGTGAATAGGGTTCCTCACATACTTTGCAAGGCTTTCGTTCCCAGAAGGGTGAAGAAAAAATAGGGGACTTGGCTCAGCACCAAGATCTTTCTGTCCTTCCCTGGAGGACTCCCCAATGGAAAACACATTCATATTTCCACAATAGCTTCCCCTGCCACTTGCTGAAGTCATTGCCTCCAAAATAGCACACGGCTGGGTGTCCCCAGGCCCTCGCTGACTCATGGAGGAAGACGTGCTCTTTGGGGACACCAGTGGAAGGGTATGTTTCCATTCCATACAGTGTTTATCTTCCGATCAGATGTGGATGACATCCTGAAGGACAGGTCAGCACTGTGACCCTTTACACATTTCTCATCTCTCCCCTGTTCCCAACGCATCTATGGAAAATACACACATCTTCCCCTTAGCTCCTCAAGCCTGTTCTGCATGTATCTGCAGAGCCTTCTGAGGCTGTGCGTAATCTATGTCCATGATCTTCTTTGTGCCTTTGAAAACATCTCTTCTAAACATGGGCTCATGCTTATACGTGTCCACAAGCAACAGTTTGAAATTACATGAGAACTAATGTACGTTTCCAAATGAAAGCATAAATGTATTGGGATAATACATGGTGGAGGATGTGCACGTGGGAAGGGGAGGATGTTTATGTGTACATGTATGGCAGCATCAGTAGAAGACAGTGAGCAAAAGCACAAAAGACAATGTCTGAGTGGTGTGATGCTTTGTGCAAGAGAGAAAAGGACAGAAACAGAAGCACTGTGTACCTCTAAGTAGAAAAACGTTTGTGTGTTTTGTATCACAGTGGGAAAGAAAGGCCTGTATTGAGACCGCGGTTGTTGACTCTGGATGCAGACACTTCATGGCCTATGCAAATCCCTGTAGGAGCAACTATAATCAGACTCCCCTCCTGAGATTGCCATTTTTATCCCCACTCTTCTCTTATGGTTTCAAATAATCTAAACTAACATTTCTTTATTCTCAGCTGTCTCTTTGCTTATTGTTTACACAATCCAATCCCCATTTATAGCCTCGGTGCATGGCCACAAGCGCTCCCTCACTTGCACACAGGCTCTGGGCTTCAACATCTAGGTGCTGCTATGTACATGGATTATTACTGCAGACAACATCCAGATCAGGCAGCATTTATCTAATTGTTAAATGATGTCAGTGCATCACTGAGACTGAACTCCTGTCTAACGTAAATCCACCAACTTAACTGGACTTGGTTTTATGGCATTTCTCTGCCCACCATTTCTCTGCTAGCCAATAGAAGTCTGCAAATGAGCAGAATACATTCAGAAGGTGTAAGAACAGAACGTCCAGAGGATTTTTAGCAAAGGGTCTGCACAGGACTAGGTGTAAGCAGATCATGCTTGGGAGGAAGTAAACACAGTAAAAGCAGTCAGCAACCCCCAACACATAAACATGCTTCAGCACTTAGCTCAGGCAAAACCCTTGTAAGCGTGTGGACATGTGCCTGCATGTGCGTGCATGAGCTGAGGTGTGAGTGTGTAAGCAAGGCTTTGGATTGTGCACACATGCGAGACAGCCAAGAGTATGCATGCAAAGGAATCAGCATGTGTGTGTGTGTAAGAGATAAAAACACGAGCTGGAATTCCATCCTCTCCTTCCTCCCCATGTTTCTAATAACCTCCCATCCCTATCCATCATCACCACATTCCTACACTCAAGGAGGCATAAATTAACTACTTTTGCAGTTCATGTCCAACTACGTAGCCGCAGGCAGCAGACCCAACAGTTACCAGGTCAAAATAGCTTTCAGTTATTGCGTTGGATGAGGCTGCCTCCCCCCTGCTGCCGTGGCTGCTTTGTTATCAGCCCAGACTATCTGACCCAATGCAATCTGCGAGCACTGCTTACACTTCTCAAGGTTATGTGGGTCCCTTGATAGAGGACATAATGTCTGTCACATGGGCTTGTGCCAAGGAGAGCCAAAGAGCCCAGCCTTTCCAGCGCTGCCAAACTCGCATTTCAAAGACATGAGTGCAGTCTTGGAAAGGGATCAAAGCCTTCCCAACTGTCATCAGAATATTTCCTTTATGCATCTCTCAGTGAGTGCCAGCAACATATTTCATAAAATTCATTGGCTTGAGATGGTACCTCCAATATAAACCTGAATGGGGGAAACTGTCAGGGCAAGTCTATGTGGAAAACAAAACTGAACCCGAAGCACAACAAAACACATGTAATTCCTGTAATGGAAAAAACATACGATGCTGTGAGCGTGCCTCGCTCAAGAAAGCCTAATGAGCCTATTAGTGCATCATAAAAGGTCTCCTTTGCTGGAATCTGGTTTAGACATAGAAATCCTATGGTCTGTTTAAGGCCATTTGGGACACCAAATCATATCAGGCAATGCGCACATTCCCACCCAGATCTTTTCATCGACTTTTTTGTCCAATGCACAGCTTCACTTTGCTTTTTTTCCTCCACTGCAGTGTAAATGGCCCCCTGGAACTCTACAGCAGCTCGCCCTCATCCAGTAAGCCCCAGACCTCAATCAGTAATATGCATCCCGTGCAGTGCTCCAGTTTCAGTCTAATGGAGCCTTCAGCTCATCCAGCAGTGTCTTGCCACACAGCTTGCCCCATCAGTCACGGGAGCCATTAGCCCCATGCCTGTTTCATCTGTAAAGACCATTTCCTGTCCATTTGGGCTGTGGCTTTGCTGGAGCAGGACTCATCCCCAGGCAGGGAGGTGAAGCCCACAGGCTTTAGCCCCATGTTCCATGGAGCAACCTTCTGCTGGAGCCTCAGCTCCAAAGCCAAGCCCAGCTATGAATCTCTGCCACTTCACTACAAACACATTCAACAATGGCTTTTAAACTCAGTGGGTATCAAGTCTAATCATATTAAATCTGGCCTTGGTGGCTAGAGTCGAGCAGTTTTGTAACTGGGTTGGAAACTTTTCCTCCCCATTTTCTTCCAGGTCAGAGAGTGGCTTTCCCATGTTTCCCCAGTGTGCCTGGGGTGCAGACTCTTGCACTTGTGGTTGTTTTTGCAAGGAACAGAGTTTTCCAGCCCTTATTGTTAGGAAATGTTTTCTACTGCTTGCTCCCAGTTATTCCCTGTTTGACTTTGTTTTGGTTTTTTTCCTTCAAAGACAAGTGTCGCTTTACAGCAAGAAAACAAACAGGGTACTTAAGGGATTGTTTGCAAGACCCCACCCAAGCACAGAGTAGGAACTTTGCTATCTGCTCACTATGGAGTATGGTCTCCAACTGCCTGATGAGTTTGTTAGGAATAAAAGGCACTGCATTTCACAATTTGAAAACAAAACACCCAAACCAACGCAAAACAAAGACCCACAGCATCTTCTGAATTGGGAAGTCAGCCTCAAAATGTCTCCATTTACATCTTGACATACAATATCCTACCCTTTAGGTAGCGGGTTCAGCATACTGTGGGACACAGTAAATCTGCTGGAATTAGGGACCAGTATATTGCTCTCCTTCCCAAGACTCCTTGTTTCTGCTGCTTTGGTGCTCTCCAAAGAGCTGTCAGCCCAGTTTAAACCATGGAATACAGTTTAGCAGACAAAGAGGAGGCTTCTCTGGACAGCCCTGCAATGCCCACCAACAGTCTGTAGCAGATCCAGGTGTGGTTCCCACCATAATGTGGCTGATATGCCTCAGTGGCGCTCCCTTCATCCCTCCAGCTCCAATCCTGGTCCTAGGATTGACACTAACATGTTATAGCAGTGAAGACCACAGCAGTCAGGATGTAGACAGGCACTCACTAGCAGTCCTGTTTGTTCAAGCGACATGGGGGGCCCAAGGTTTTAGGGTTCAGAGTCCACCTAGAGATTTTCCACATCTGCAGTGAACAGCAAGAAAGGCTTTGAGATACATCATGCTTTTCCTGAAGATAACACCATGAACATAACAGAACTCTAACAGTGCTGAAAGTTGACCTTGAAATGGGGCCATTTGGCAGACGTGCACAATTGTAACTTAGCTTTTCCCCCCATGATTTCTCAGTCTTGGGTGGTTTGACATGAAAGTCTCTTCGGAGATGCAGTGTTGATGCCAGTATATAAGCTGCCTTTTGTCTCCTGTCATAGAGTCATAGGAAAACAAAGCTGGAAAGGATGCCCAGAAACCATCACTGCCAAACTCCACCCCAAGGCAGGGGCATCTCTATGTCACACCAAGCAACTTGTTATCTAGCTCATACTTAAGACCACACATGGCAAGGACTCTGCCACTCAGAGGCAAGGACTCAGCAACCTGCAGCCCATGTTCCAATACCTTTACAGTCAGAAGTTTTACTGAAGGTTTACCTGAATCTTTTTCTTCTGCAACAGATGTGCATGAGTATTGAGGATTATAGAATCAACCACGTTGGAAAAGACCTTAAAGATCATCAGGTCCAACCATTACCCCAGCACTGCCAAGGCCACCACTAACTCATGGCACTAAGGGCCTCGTCTACACAGTTTGTGAACACTTACAGGGACAGTGATTCCACCACTGCCCTGGGAAGCCCGTTATGCCATTCCCCACAGAAAGGGACATTAGATGATTTCTGTACCTTATTTTTCAGTCTCTCCACACTGGCTGTATTTTTAAGACCTCTGTCATTTCTGATGCCCTCATCTGTGCTCTCAACACCTTTCTCAAAGGCAGGTCAGCAAAAGAGGACACAGTCCTCAAGGTGAGAGCTTATCAGTGCCATGTAACTGCACCTTTGTCCTGGCTATCACCTCCAACCTGACATAAAGTACACAGCAGGGATTTCAGACCTTACAAACACTCCTAATACTCATTCTTCTTTTATTTTGGCCTAAAGTGCTACAGGTCTATCAAAAACCTGAACAAAAAAAGGGCCATCTCCAAACCCTCTTCAGCAGTGGATTTGCAATAAAACTTCTGTCTGACCTAATGTTAAAGATCTGTCTTTGCTGGTAAATTTAATTTTGCTCATTTCAGACAGATTGCCATAAATCATGTGAAGCAGGAAGCATGCCTCATCTACATTTAGTTTAGTGTTAATTTAAGACACTGGTGTAAGTGTAGTAAAAGTCATGATAATTTATTGATAAAGGTATAAATCTTTCAGTGATTGGGACAGAGCCTGAAATAGAACGGAGCCAGATTATTACAAGTGAAAGGCTTCAGGACCCAATTTAGATCCAGATCACTGCCTGTGTTCACACTGAAATCCAACTGTGTAACTGTAATTCCGACCGCATCCAAACCAGGCAGTTGCTAGGTCATGTCCACAAGCATAAATTGCAAGCACTGTCAGCACATGTAGGCTTGGCCGCTTTTAAACCATTCTGGTTTATCTGCTGCAGCAAAATGTCCTAGTCTACAGCCCCCAGATCCGATCTCCTGTTACAAGAAAGGAGGAATGTTTTGGCAAAAGAAAAACTTAATAATGATAAGGATCCAAGAGAAGACACTTAGGATGAGTGTTCAAATATACACCCAGCTTCCTGGGTAGGCTTGGAAGCTAGTGCTGAACTCTGCGTCACTCTCTGGGACACTGCTAATGCATTTGGGTTAGCTGGTTAAAGCTGGATGAGGGTTTTCTACACCAGAGGCAGGTCCTATAGTTAAGACTGACATTAAGCAACCAAGTAAAAACACACATGGCTACAGAAAGCTGGTGTTCAGTGATCCTAGGATGCCGTCTTTTCCAAGCTCTACCGTTATGCTGCTGATTCAGGCTTTACTCACCCTATGAAAAGAAATTATATATATACATATATAAAGAAAATAGAATGAAGAGTTTTACTGTGCAAAACATGGGAATCCTTTGGGCTTGGTTTTTCTTTATCCTGCAACAGAGACTGAAAGCAGCTCCTTGGTGTAAAGCAGGGAATTTTTACAGTCATCAGATCATCAGTTTCATTCCGTTTGCTTTGTAATGCTGGCTTTCCAGCAGGACAGACCTAGAAATAAGCACATTCCTGCTGTAACGTTCTACACTTAAAATCTAAAGGACTGGAAGGAAAAAAGAACATTCCATACATAAATTGTTTGCTGTTTAAGTCTAAAAATCAGTATTTTCATCTATAGAACCCTAATGGCACACCCCTGCTTGGTCATGCCTGAATTTCTCATGAAAGACTGCTAATCGTGGAATCATAGAATGGTTTTGGACACTAAGACTCATCCAGTTCCAAACCTTTGCCAGGGGCAGGGCCACTTTCCAAGCCCCATTCAAACTGGTATCCAACCTAATAAAGGATATAGCTTTATTTTATGTAATTACTTACTGATAAGTTCTGGATGTTGCAAATGCAACAGCTACTTAATCAGCCGAACTGCATCAACAGGTTGGAATAAAGCTGATGGTTGGGCTTCTCCAAACCTAGCTCTGGGTCCTCTTTCGGTTTGGTTCATGTGAGCTTGCACTTTGAGCCAAGTTCTGTTCTCACTGGGCTGTGCACAAGTATAAGCGCTGACTGTGATGCATTTGCTCCAGTGTAAATCTAGAGTCAGTCAGAGCAAAATCTGATTCTCAAAGTGCAGCTTCAGGTTCAAATCCAAAATCTCAAAGGAAACCTCAGTTGAAACGACCAATTTTTGCCCAATTTCTGGCCAAAGCAACTTGCTTTTTTAAGGAGGGAGGCGGGTTTCCTCAGATCTCCACACGGATTCTCTCTAAGGTTTGTAAATCCTTGCCAAATCCTTCACAAACCTGGGCTGAGATTCAGAAATACAGTGAAACCAGATTCTTTTTTCCCCGGCACTTTTGCTGCTGGTTCTGGCCAGAATAAAAAAGAACAGAGGCTGAGGGAAAAAAGAATGGAGAAAAAGATGATGCAAACCTCTTCAAATGTCACACATGCTCTGCCTGAGCTCTGGGCAACAATCTGGGGAGGCTGATAATATCCAGAAAATTATCTGTTCCCTCTCTCCCTTGATCCTCCCAGGGATTAATGCCCACTTCATATACCAGAGACCCCACCTTTATATACCCTTTAATAGATTTATGGAGAGTTGCAGTGCTACAGACCATAAATACGTGAGCATTGAACCTTCTCCCTTTGCAAGGTCTATGTCCAAGAGAGGAGCAACACTTGAGTTCGCTTGTGCAGCAAGAACTGAAAAGCCCTGTTTCCTCACACAACCATTAAAGATAATTAAGCAAACCAACTACACAGAGCTAGGAAAAGATCTGCTGGCTGGCCAACATGCAGGAGGGAGAAGGAAAACAAAGGGAAAGCCTTGGCAAGGAGAATTGTGATCCTACTGTACAATTAACTTCTGAGACAGTGAGTAGGATTAAAGAACGGAACATTTCGAGACGCATCTCTTTAAAGCAGCAAAGCATTATGAAGCATAGATGCACATTTCATAGGCCTTTGAAATCAGCAACACTGGCAGGTTTATTTGTTTTGTCTCTTTTTCTTTCTTTTACTACTTTGGGATTTTTTTCTCTCTCTCCCTTTCAAGACTAGAGCCAAATGACCCATGAGAAATGTACTGTAATTTGTCTCTTATCCATCCCTCATCTCCATCTGATATTCCCTCTGCCCTGGTTACCCTGATGTTTTTCCAGACGCTACAGGCTGAACCATTGTAACAAGCAGAAAAGTCAAATGATAAAGAATTAACCGGTGTAAGGATAATTTCAGAAAACCCTTCAGTTAAAACAGATTCCCCTTCCCACTTTAGGAAAACCTCTTTTGGCTGCAGTAAACCTCATTCACGTAGACGTGAGAAT